>JANHFS010032282.1:0-10334 GCA_032467975.1 Trimeresurus albolabris
TCCTCCTCCTCCTCCTCCTCCTCCTCCTTCTTCTTCTTCTTCTTTAAAATCTTGTCAAGAGAACTGCAGGGGCTTGTTCAGGTAGTCTCTGAGAATCAGACACAATTGACTGGAGGAAAAAAAACTACTCCATTAGTTCCTGTTGATACTAATATTGCCTATTAAAAGAGCAACCTGTAACCTACATCCTTTCTTTTCATTTAGTTTCAGAGGAATATTACTCAGGGTATTATATGCTTTAGAGGACCCCTTTTCTTGTTGTAATTACCTATCTTGTAGACTATTCAGATTTAATTTCAGATCATTCATCTTTTTTGTCCAATTGATGTATTTTTCCAAAGACAAAGACATCTTTGTAAAAACTTCCCAATCATCTCTTGAGGCTCATCCAACATCAAAGAAGAGTTACTTTTCATTCTTTATCTGTCTTTATATTGTTCCAGAACAGCACTATCTATTGCTACTACACAACATAACAGTTATGCTCTCAGGTTCACTTTTGAGCAAAAATTGATCCAACCATATCTGTTTAATGGCTTCTAAGCTACTGTATTGTAAGGCCCTGCTTCAGCTGAATCTCTCAAGAAAGCAGAACTCTTGAAACTGGCATCATTTCAAAAGGAACTTTTATGGAGAGTTAGTGAAAGCAAGAGAAGGTAGGCAGGAGCTGAAAAGTCCACACAAAATTGCTAGGTTAAACACCAAAGTTTTAAACCCTTCCCAACTGCCCAGTCCATAGGAGCCAATACAGAGGTACTAAAATGTTGTGAGAATTCCAGACTGAAACAGTGATAAGAAGATGTTTCCGAGGCATCTCTCCCATGTGAACTGGAGCAGATGAGGTTGGGCAATTCCCTCCCCCTGTGGCATTCCCCAGAAAGATACCTAAAGTGAAGAGGAACTGAGTAAACAAAGCAAAGCTAAGCATAGTACAGGAGAGCTCCAAAGGGTCCCCCTCCCTTCACAATGGCAGTGTCCCAACAACGATCTATAGGGACCTGACATACTGCCCCCCAAAAAAGAAATAGAAATCCACCTGGAGTAGAGCAAAACAATAAAGGGGAGAGAAAAAATAATACAGTTAGTTAGGTTTATCCAGGTAAAGAGCCGAGAAGTGTTTGAGCAGTCTAGGAGCTCTAACATGTTTCTTGTGAACCCACTCATTTTGGGAAGCAGGGAGGTCCTTCCATGCTATGAGGTATTGTATTGTTCCATGTATTTATGAGAATCAAGGATCTCTTTAATTTCAAAATGTTGTTCACCTTCAACCATGGTGGGTTGCAGGTTTGGGGGGCCCTCTGGCCATAAAAGCGAGGTTACTTCAGGTTTTAGAAGACTGCAATGGAACACAAGGTGGACATGTCTTAATGTTTTTGGTAGCTCTAGCTCTAATGTGACAGGGTTTATAATATGTGTGATGGGAAAAGGTCCCACAAATTTTGGGCCTAACATTTAGAGGATTGTAGGGACTGGAGATAATGAGTAGATAGATGGACTCGGTCTCCAATGCTGAACAGTTTAAATTCAACTTTTCTCTTGTCTGCTTGTGCCTTGTAAGCTGCTCGGGCTTTGTCTAACATTTTGCCATGTATTTTTCAACTGGTCAATCTATTCCTTCAACAAGGGAATGGTGGGCTTGTTGGCAAGTAGCTTGGGCATTGGGTTAAAGTCTTGCCTCGTGGCCACTCTGAAAGGGGTGAAGCCAATAATAATATGTACAGCATTGTTATAAGCAACCTCTGCAAAAACAAAGAGGTCAGTCCAATTATCTTGTTGATAATTAATAAAGAATCTCAGGTATTGTTCTACAATTAAGTTTGTTCGTTATACCATTCGTTTGAGGATCATAACTGGAACTCAGTGTCAGGACCCACTTCAAAACCTCATCCTAAGAAAGCAGGACTCCTGGAAACAGTTTCTTCTGAAAGGAACTTTTATTAGGAGAAGCTGATAGCAGGCATGATAGGCAGGATCTGAGGGTTTCCCGCTCAGATCAATAAGTTAAAAAAGTCCCAAGTAAACCCCACCCCAATAGTTCATCTGTTCAGTTTGAATGGGCCAATCCTAAGTCCACTGTGGGAAAGAAGCTGATAACACAGGCCGTTCCCAGGCTCATAATGACATTGTTGGGTCTTCACACCTTCCCTTCCATAGTGAGAGATAAGCCAGATGGCTGGAGGCACATTCCTTTCTCACTCCAAGATAACATCAAGGGAGAGACAGTTCAAAGAGCAAGTATGCAGGAATAGCAGAAAGGATACATTGTAGCGAAACAGAGAAACAAAGATACAGCCGAAGCATCTTTCTCCTCCCCTTCAGAAGAATGTCAGAACACTTAATAAGGAATAGAAAGAAATAAAGTAGAATTCCCCCCAGTATAAGATGGGCTCTGACATCTTGCCCCCCCTCTGACATCTTGCCCCCCCTTATCGGGGTATGCAGCATGAAACTTGCTAAGGAGTCTGGGGACTCTAATGGGGCATTTGTGGACCCAGTTATTTTGGGATGATGGTAGATGTTTCCATGCTACCAGGTATTGGGTGGAGCTGTGATGTTTTCTGGAGTCTAGGATTTCTTTAATTTCAAAATGTTGTTCACCTTCCACCATAATTGGAGGCAGGGGAGGAGCTGCAGTTGGCCTTAAGGGTGATTGCAGCTCACATTTTAACAGGCTGCAGTGGAAAATTGGGTGAATTTATCTGAGTGTTTTTGGAAGTTCCAATTTTACTCTGACGGGGTTTATAATTCTTTAATGTGGAATGGTCCCACAAATTTTGGTCCTAGCTTCTTGGAAGGTTGTAGGGATTTTAAGTACTTTGTAGACAGGAAAACCTTTTCTCCTATTTTAAATGGTTTTGACTCGCTTCTTTTTTTATCTGCTTGGACCTTATATGCCTCTCTAGCTTTGTCTCAGGTGTTTCTCAATTGTGCAATCCATTCCTTTAGGGAAGGGATTGTGGGGGGGAAGGGAATTCAGGCATAAGGTTAACACTTTGCCCTGTTGCCACTTGGAATGGAGTGTAGCCAGTGCTGGAGTAGACCCTGTTGTTGTAGGCAACTTGTGAATGGAAGCAGATCAGTCCAGTTGTCCTGCTGGTAATTAATAAAGCACCTTAAGTACTGCTCCAGTACTGAGTTCGGTCCCACCATTCGTTTGCGGATGATGACAAGATGACAGCCCCTGGGTAGTCCCTAATAGGCTTAGGAACGCTTTCCAAAACTCTGATGTGAATTGTACTAATCTATCTGATATGATACATTGTGGGATTCCACGAAGACAATAGACATGTTGAACGAAAAGCTTTGAGAGTGTCTTTGCATTGGGGATTTTTTGGCAGGTGATAAAATCTACTTGTTTGGAGAATAAGTCTGTTACGACCCAAATGACTGTGTTTCCCCCACTTTCTGGTAATTCTACAATAAAGTTCATAGAAATTTCCTTCCAGGGTCCTGAGGGGGACACTACTGGTTGCAATAAGCCTGGTGATTTCCCTTGCAGTATCTTCGCTGAAGCACAAACTGGGCAGCTAGCCACATAGCTTTCAATGTCCTTTTTTATCAAAGGCCACCAAAATTGTCTTTTCACTAGATGTAAAGTTTTTACAAAATTGAAATGTCCCACTGATTTTGAGTCATAACAAAGCTGCATGAATGTCAATCTATGGCCTTTGGGGATGAATAGTTTTCCTCCAACTCATGCTAGACCATCAGTCATGGTGCATAAGTCCTTGTGGCTTAGAAACCATTCGTCGGTTTCCAACGCTTTTTTGAATTTGATCCCTGCTTGGCTCACTAACAGTTTGGCTTGCACTCAGGTGGTGACTTGCACTGCTAGTTATTTGATTGGCATTAGAGGGTCTGTTATGTTGGTCTGGTTACTGGGGCAATCTGGACAATGCATCTGCTAAGAAACTCTTTCCTCCCATTAAGTGTTTTAAAGTGAAGTTAAACTGGTTGAAATGTTGTGACCATCTCGCTTGTTTGGGAGTCAGTTTCCTAGGCATTTTTAGTGCTTCCAGATTCTTGTGGTCAGTCCACACCTGGAAAGGAATTTTGTTCCCTTCCAGGAAGTGCTGCCAGGTGAGAAGAGCCCATCATACTGCATCAGCTTCCTTCTCCCATACTGCCCATCTTTGCACTGTCTCTGTAAGTTTCCTTGAGGTACTGTATATGTGCAGGGTTGTAATTTTTTCTCATCATTTTTCTGTAAGAGCACTGCCCCCTCAGCCACATTACTATTGTCAGCCTGAATTACAAAAGGCTTCTCAGTGTCAGAGTGGCTCAAAACCGGTCCTGCAGAAAATAGTCTTTTAAGCCTTTCAAATGCGATTTGGCATTCCATTGTTCATTTCAATGGCTGGCTTGGCTTTGGCTTTCCCTGCCCCTTGATTTTAAGCAAGTTCATAATTGGCAACGCAATTTGTGCAAAGGAAGGGATGAATTGCCGGTAAAAGTTGGTGAATCCAAGGAAACTCTGCAACTGTTTCCTAGTGCAGGGCGGAGCTCATTCTAATACTGCTTGGACTTTCTTCGGGTTCATCTCTATGCCATTTGGTGAGATGTGATAACCCAAATAATCAATTTTTTCCTTATGGAACTTGCATTTAGATAGTTTGGCATATAGGCAGGCTGCCTGGAGCTTTTCTAGGTCTGTTCTGAGTAGTTTCACATGTTCTTCCATCGTTTCAGTTAATATCAGGATGTTGTCTAGATAAAAAAGCACCCCTTTGTACAGGTGCTCTCGAAGCACATCATTTATCAGTTGCATGAACACTGCAGGTGCCCCTTGCAGTCCAAAAGGTAGGACCCTGAACTGGTAACACCCCAAGGGGCAATTAAAAGCAGTTTTCCACTCATCTCCCTCTTTAATTCTAATCCTGCAATACCTCCCTCAAGTCCAGTTTTGAAAAGATTTTTCCTTTCGATAGGTGTGCTAGCATATTCTTCATGAGAGGGAGAGGGTATAGGTTGCTCTTGCTCACTGCGTTCAGAGATCTATAACCTATGCAGAGGCAAAGAGTCCCATCTTTCTTTTCTCGGAACAATATAGGAGCAACGGTTTTTGGCTTGGCCAGTTGGATAAACCCCCTTTCTAAGTTTTTGTCCATGAATTTCTGCATCTCCTCTAATTCTTGTGGGCTTATGGAATACAGTTTGGGTTTGGACAACTTTGCGCCTGGGCGGATCTCGATGGAACAGTCTGTAGGTCGATGAGGGGGCAGTTCATCGGATTTTTCCTTGCTGAATACTTCAGCTAGGTCTCTATATTCCTCTGGGATGTTTTGCAACTCCTTCTCCCTTCCCACTGCTGCTTTCTCGGAGGGGCTTCCACCGGTTCGGGGTTGAGTTGGGGTCTTGCAGTTTCTCCATTTGGGAATCTGAGTTTTCCTGTCCTCCAGTCCACCAGTAGGTTCCATTTGGTTAGCCATGATATGCCCAGAATAAGGGGGCATTTCATGCCAGGGGTCACTACGAATGTTATAGTCTCTACGTAATCCCCTATGGTGAGTTGGACTGGCAGTGTGGCAAGCATGGCAGGCATTCCCCCTGCAATGGACCAACTAATTGACCGAATGAGATTGGTTTCTTCAGCCTCTTCACCGGAATTCCTAAATTCCCCATTAACGTTGGGCTTATGAGGCAATGGGTGCAGCCAGAGCCGATTAGTGTCTGAGTGCCACCCTCTCGGGCATTCCAGGGCTAAACAGTTCTACTGTCCTGGTGAGCAGTGTGATGGGTCCACTTACCAGGGGTTCATCCTCCAAGTTGTCATCTGACGAGCTGGATGACTCTCCTGGTAGTGTTGGAGTTCCCTTCCCTCGTTTGGATAAGGCAGGGGACTCAACAACTTCCATGCTCTTCATTGCCATTTCCTTTGATTTCACTGGGGCTTGATCAGATTTCTGGACAGGGGTGTGTGAGCGGCATTCGGCTGTGCGATGTCCCTCTTTCCCACCTTTGAAACATCCTTTTGTTCTTTTAGTGGCTGGGGCTTGCTTTGTTGATTCACGGGTTGGTTCCACTGGTGATCTCCACCACAATCTCCCTCCACATCACTGTCTCTTGGCCTAGTCAATCTCTGCTTCCTCAGCCAGGACGTATCAGTCTTGGAGTCAGTTGGGGTCTCCTAGGGGGATGCAGGCATCATACAAGTCATAGTTTAGGCCATCTTTGAAGTGCCCGATCAGGATGTCCTCAGGCCAGTTTAGCTTACTGGCCAGGGCTCGGAATTCTTGGGTGTATTCCACCACTGGTCACCTGCTTGCTGGATGGTTTTTAGACGCTCCCGCACCTTTTGATCAGCTAAAGAGTCTTCAAATCTGCGTCTGAGGGCTGCCATGAATTGATTAAAGTTTTGCAGTTCTGGGGCATCAGTGTCATGGAGATCCACCACCCAGTCTGCTGCAGTGCTGTCTAGGGCCACTTGTAGGATCCGGATCCGGCCCTGGTCCCTCGGTATGTCATGGCCATTCTCCTCCATGTAGTTTAACACCTGAGTCAGGAAATATCCCAGGTGGTGCGGCTCTCTGCAGTACTTCACCCCCAGTGGTGGGAACTTTAGGATAGATCGGTGTCCCTTCTTCCATTTATGCCGTTGTCCATCTCTGTCTGCTGTTGCTGCTTGACCAGGTATGGCGACAGTGGTGGCAATGGCTGATGTTTCCATGGTGCTTGTGGAACTGCCGGGACTGCTGGCTCAGCCCCCTTCATCCGTTCCTTTGGCGGAGCCCGGGTTGGCAATTCCCCGGCATGGGTCAGCTTTCTCCTCCCTCATGGAATCGAAAGCGATTCTCAGCTTGTTGATAGCTTGCTCCAGGAATTGGTTAGAACGGGGTGGTCGGTCACCCTCATCTTCGCTAAAGTGGAGTGACCTTTCCATCTCAACCTTCCAACCTGGTTGATGACTGCCGAGTGTCACCTTCCTGGCTTTCTTCTCCCAGTCTTCTTTCTTCCCAACACCCATTGAACACCTGGGTTTGTGGTGGTGTTCTGCGACCACTACCTCTTCTGATGAGCTCAAGGATTGGGAACTGCATCTGCAGGGGTCTGCTTGGTGGGAGGCTTCCATCCCCATTGAAGGTTCTTCCCTTTCCATTCCAATGTCTGACATTGTTTGCTAAGCCCTCCGGTAAGGGTCTTCCTTCATCTGACTGTTACCACAGATCCTGCCTAATGTCAGAGCCCACTTCAAAACCTCATCCAAAGAAAGCAGGACTCATGGAAGCAGTTTCTTCCAAAAGGAACGTTTATTAGGAGAAGCTGATAGCAGACATGATAGGCAGGATCTGATCATAAAAACTTAGAGGCTATGAAAACACTCAGGAAACTTTCCCCAAAACAAGCAAGGTGGTTGCAGCATTTTCACAGATTTAATTTCATGATCCACTACCTGTTGGGGAAGAATAACATGGATAATTTGGTTTACATCAGACCAAAGAGGTAAACAGAGTCTCTGAAATTCTTTCCATTAGGGATAAACTATTCAAATAGCGAAACATGCAGTTAATACAATATTATTTAATAGTTGTTCTATTTCAGATGCATGAAATATTAAATGAAGACAACAGAGTAATATGCCATGTGTATGTATACATCTCTCTCTGTGTAACTATTTCTATATAAAACAAATACCCATAAAATGTTTATTCATATTCAACAATAATTTTGGAATGTCTCTGGCAAAAAGTAAGTTCAAAATTTGTATAGATTTTGAAGTGAATTAATTTTGGCAGAAAAGTTAAATGCGTAAAGTTTTTTTAACTTTATTTCATTTTTAAAGGATCTTTCACTCAGAGAGGAAAGCAACGATGTCGCACCCAACACTTCAGCTTAGGAATTATGCCAGAGACTGTGGTTGCCCCATTCAAATCTATTGTTGGGCAGTTGGAGGACTGGCACTTTGCTGTTGGCAGCAGCATGGCCTGACCTGCAGGGCTTGCCCTGGGGCCCCATCTGGACCTTGCTTGCCAGATGAATGGTGAAAGCAGTCATGCTGGGGAATTGCTGTAGGAACAATGGCAGTCCCATTTGTCTCAGTTGTTGGGCTAGAGTGGACTAGCACTTTGATAGTGCCAGCATTGTTGTCCTTCCCTCAGGGCCTTTCTTAGGTCCCATCCAGGCTTTGCTTGCTGAGTGAGACAACAGTGGCAATAAGAGCAGAGTCAGGTACACAATGGCGAAGCAGTGACAAGCTGGTTGCAAGGGGCCATGGCAAGACAAGGCAAGGCAAGCCACAGCAGTGGTGGTGATGGTAGTGGCACTACAAAATCTGGGATCCATAGTGTTTGATCTCGAACCATGGCTTGACATTGCTGTTAGTGCCATTTGTGATGGCATCAGCTGGAGTTTGGCATCAGAGACTGAATCAGAGTCAAGTTCAGATCATTGGTCTGCCCCAGAGAAACCAGTTGATGCTTTGTGGCAGTTCCTGAGGAAGACAGATGCTGAGCACATCGGCATCAGTGCTTGCAGCCTGAACACTAAATGGACCTCATCAGATGAGGCTGAAGCTAAACAAGGTGGCAACGAGCTACTGCATCAGAGACAAGCATCCAGGGGCACTATGACTAGGGGTCTTAAGATCGAACATGACCTTCTGATAGTCTGAAAATAATGCAGTGTAAGCTGCTCCAGAAAATGACTAGAGCCCTGAAGTGTCTAAGAGTTCACTACTAGGATAGGAACCTAGGAGCAACTAGTGCAGTGATGGCGAACCTTTTAGAGACCGAGTGCCCAAACTGCAACCCCAAACCCACTTATGTATCATTGGGTGCCGGGTGGGTGTGGCCCATTGGGTGGGCATGGCTGCAGTGGTAACGGTAGACTGGATGGGACTAAAAAGTTAAATCAATCAATTCCAACTTTGCGAGATCTTTTTTTTCCCACAAGAAGTTGAAATTGATTGATTGATTGATTGAACTTTTTTTTTTTGCACACGGCGGCAGAGGCCTAAAGCAAAAAGGTTTTATAAAACCCAGCTAAAGGCCTAGGGCTGGGGCGATGGCGCACGTGCCCACAGAGAGGGCTGTGAGTGCCACCTCTGGCACCCATGCCATAGGTTCGCCACCATGGAACTAGTGTGTTGAGTGGAATCAGGTGGAGGATTTCAAGTGAGTCAGTCCTCCCCCTTGTTTGTCAGTGAAAGAGACCAGCCCAGGATGGAGAAAAGTGTTTATTCTGAGATGGGACTGGAGGGAATTAACCCTTTGTGGAGAGAGTTTGAGCTTTTGTGTTCTGGCTCCCTGAGCTCATTCTCAGTTCCTGGATAGTTCCTTGGTGGCCCAGAGCTTCAGCTGCTGCTGCTGAAAGCCAGGTCATTCAAGATCTTATTGTGGTGGAGCAAGCTTACCTGGCATTTATTACAGAGACCTGGCTGACACCAGAAAGTGGGGGGGGGGAGTGGCAGTGATCATCAGAAGGCTCTTGCTCCCCAAATCTCTGGATGTGAGACTGTGTTTCTGAAGATGGGCTCTGGGATTATTGGGATTGTTGCTAAAATACCCTGCTGCATAGAAACCTCCCTGTCTGAGCGGTGATGATCCTGGGTAACTTCAATTTGCCTTCCTTGTGTTCAGCCTGAGAAGTGGCCCAGGAGTTCCTGACCACCATGATGGCTATGGGCCTATCCCAGATCATCCCAGGTCCAACTTGGGACAGTGGTTACAGCCAGATATAATATTTTTTTGGGAGCAATGTCAACATGATCTGGTGGGGGAATCTATTCTTATCCCCCTGGTCATGGTCAGATCATGCCCTTATGCCACCCTCTTCTGCAGGAGGACAGGCTCATTTGGTTGGTCCACCCCTAAAGACTAATGGACCTGAATGGGTTCCAGAGGGAACTGTGGGGTGTCCTAGATTTGCTGTATGGTTCCACCAAAGTCTTGGTAATGGCCTGGAATCACAAAAAGCTTCAACTGGTACAAGGCCTACTTCTGCTGGTTAGCCTGGGGACCCAATAGGGAATACATCACAGGAGGTGGCTACTGGCCTAACTAGCTGATTCTACCTTTCCTTTGCACTTCCTGCTGCCCCTCTGTCCATTTTTAAAATTTCATATTATTATACTTCCATTGTTGATTTTTATTGTTTTATTCCTTTACTATTGTTTTTACATTTTTAATCATTTTTTCCATTCTATTGTTGTAAGTCACTCAAAATAGCCTCAGGGTGATATGGGCAGCAAATAAATTTAGCAAATAAATAAATAATTAATTCAATATATTAGAATAGGTATTGGCCTAGGGCATGGGTCAGCAACCTGCGGCTCCGGAGCCTCCTCCACCATTTGCAGAGAGAGAGAGAGAGAGAGAGAGAGACAGAGAGCCACTTGC
>JANHFS010032387.1:0-10328 GCA_032467975.1 Trimeresurus albolabris
TAAATTTATATACCGCCCTATCTCCCTTACGGGACTCAGGGCGGTGAACAGGCAGTAATAAAACACAATAAATACTATTGTGTTTTATTTATTATTACAATAAATACTAAATGATATTTTTGCCATGGTTCTTAAATGAATTACTGCAGATGTTAAGGTAACGCTATGGTTGTTAAGTGAATCTGGCTTTCTCCTTTAACTTTGCTTGTCGGAAACTGTCTGGGAAGGCCACAAATGGCCGTCACATGACTCTGGGATGCTGCATTGTAAATATGTGATGGTTGCCAGGCAACAAAATTTTGATCATGTGACCCTGGGGATGCTGCAATGATGGTCTTAAGCAGTAGAAACAGTTGTAAAGCACTTTTTTCAGTGCTGTTGTAACTTTGAACAGTCGCTAAACAAATAGTTATCAGTTCAGGACTATTTGCACGGTCTTTTCTCCTCTGATTCTGTTAGTTCTTTCTGTACAGATAGTTATAATTGAATTTTAGACGCTGAAAAAAAAATGGCTAGATTGATTTATGGCAAGATTATCCACAATTAAAAAATGCTTTTATGAGGATCATTTGTGTGTGGTTTGCCAACTCCATGGTAGTAGATAGGAAAGCGCTCTAGAGGGTCATTACCATCACCCAGAGGATTATTGGCTGCCCTCTCCTCCCCCCTCTGGACGAACTGTACAGTTCCCGCTGTCTTAGGAAAGCTCAAAAGATTCTCAAAGACTCATCTCATCCCGGACATTCTTTGTTTTTGAACTATTACCATCTAGCAGACGGTACAGGATAATAATTAAAAAAACCAAATAGGCTGAAAAATAGTTTTTATCCCAGAGCTGTAACCATATTAAATACCACTGTATAGTGCAACATTGAAGTACAATATTAGGGGCAGCGCAATGGTGAATAGAATGTGAAGGATGCGTGTATATAATGTATGTTTTTACTTGTGTGTAGTTTGCACTGTGGACAGCGCAATTTCATTGTGAGATACACAGTGACAATAAAGCTATTCTATTCTATTCTATTCTATTCTATTCTATTCTATTCTATTCTATTCTATTCTATTCTATTCTATTCTATTCTATTCAGAACTATATGCTATTATTTGGGTTCTGCAGGGCTTTTAAACCAGTCTGGGAGGCTTCACCATCATCACCATCATCAGAGATTGGGAATAAGAGCTCCTCTGTGGGGGAGATAGGTGGATAAAAAGTTTGATATATAAATAAATCTAAATATAAATAAACAAACCAGAATCTTCTCCAAATTAGGCAGAACTTGCAATTCTAGATTTTACTTGATCTAAAGCAGGGGTTCCCAACTGGGGTGCGAGACGATATTCCAGGGGGTGCAAAAACTTGGGTTTTCAAAATTATAGTGTATGTGCATAATTAGTTGCTGTTATTTTGAACTTTTGTAAGGGGTGTGAGAATATATCAGAAGCATTCTAGGGGCACGGGGTATAGAAAAGTTTGGGAGCCGCTGACCTAAAGGAAAATACATTTGGTTTTCTGAATCCCAAATTTTAAATTTTTTTGAGGATTTTGATTATTTCCTTACATTATTTTAATGAAGGTTATGAAAGAAAATTCCAATGATTACTGGCAAAACAAGTAGAAATTAATCAGAGTGGTATATATAGTATTTAGGGAACATTTTATTGGAATCAAGTTCAGGAACAGATAGATACTTGTGAGCAAATGAAGTGCAGCAACAGAAAGAGTTTTTTCTTTTTTTCTTTGTGCTTCTTTGAATATGCTGGCTTGCTTTCATACTTTCACTGACAATTGGCTTTTCTTAGATCTCAAATTCCATTCTGCTTTTTTACTGCAATATATATATAATAGAAGCCATTGTATTTGCACTGACGTGTCACAAAAAGAATGATGTATTGTACAGTATATAAAGTTTATATGTTCTTACATTTAGGACCCGATCAGACTATTTCAGTGTGAATCTGTCTGATCAGCAGGCCTTTTTATTTTCCTATCTCTCTTTCCCAGATGTATGTAAGATAGTTTTCTCTTAGGTTGTTCCCATGTTGTAGAATTCACTTCCTAGGAATTTCACTCCCTACCCACTCTTTTTTTATATAACAAATTTTATTAGTTTTCCAATTTAACATCCAAGAATTTAGAAAGCAACGTGGTGACTGGGTAGTCAATAGTTCAGTAACAGCATTTTTAGTACATATCTCAGGTTACATTGTCAAAAATTCCTTCTCTATTTCCCATTCACATTTGATAGAACACAGTTAAACTAGTAAATTGCTAACCATAGCAAGCTCAATTAAAGCATTTGTCAATCTGTCTTTTGCTTATACATATCCATATCCTGTTTTTTATTTTTACCTAATACTTAATTTCTAATTACAATATTCCAGTTTTAACCTTTAACATCCATAATATTCAAATTTCTGGTAACCCAAATTTCCTTTAATTCACTACACAAAAGTTATAATATCTAAAATACACATATTACCTACTTAAATATGTTCTTATTTTATTTCTTAAACATTTTCTAATTCTCATCCTAATACATCACAGCTTACTAATAGAGTAACCTTTATTGTCTCAAATCCATCATCTATATTTTCTGGGCTAAACGATAGTTCAAGGCTGATTCCTAATATTTAATTTCCATTTCCCTTATAAATCTAAACCCTAATTATTAGGCCAATTAATCCATTATTATTATTATTATTATTATTATTATTATTATTATTATTATTATAAATTATTTTTCAACAACATTTGAATGTAATAGTCATATTTCTCTTCATCTTCTGGTCTCCCTTTAGCCCATTAGTTGAGACTTTAGGATCTCTCTTAGTAAGTCAGAAGGCCCCATTTTTTTAAACTTAACTCTAGCTTTCTTTTTCTGCCAACCAGGTTTCCATACCAATGTCTTTAAGTTATCAAATAGGTCTCCTTTCGTTCCGGCACGTGTTACTTGAGTCAAAGGAGACCATCTAGTCGTCAATTTTTCAAAAGAATGGTCCATTTATAATCATTAAGTTGTTGCCCTGGTAGTTCAAGTCTCGGTGTTTGTTCTAGTGTCTTTATCTTCGATTCAGTCTGGTCTTCTTCTTCCTCAGGTTTCTTCTGGTTTAGGTAAAAGGTCATGTCCAATTTTATAGTTATTGATTGGTTATCTAGGTTTTCAATGTGTTGTCCTTGTTGATCTTTAGCATCCTCTGTTTTAGTATTGCTTTGTTCCACTTCTGTTACTTTTTGTGTTGTAGGTTCTTTGATTGCATTCAGGATTTGTTGTCAGAATTTTCAATATATTGTTATTGTCCTCTGTCTTAGTATTGATGTCTCCCGCTTCTGTTGTTTTCTGGGTTATAAATTCTTTGGTTGGAATCTGGGTTTCAGTTTGTAGGTTCAAGCTAGCACCTTTGTCATTCAGTCTGGATTTATTTATCTCAGTAGCTTCAAGGATTTTTCAAGTATAAGTTTATAGTCAAGGAAAGTTTGTTGCTGGTTCCCCTCCATTTCTGAAATATTTATAGATAGTCCTTTAGTGGAGACTAATTTTTTAAGCAAGAGTCAGTAAATGTTCACCTCCACAGTTCTTAAAAGCCAGTTTCAGCTCCCAGCTGCAGCTTTTTATCTTTAGATAGTACCAAGAACAGGTCTAAATTGTAAACAGGTCTCTTTACCAGGGATATTCACTTGCTATACCAGGCTTCACCACAAGATGTCCCTGGTGGCCTTTAAAATCCTTTTCAAAAAGGTTAGACTTTTATCCAGTTTAGGTTCTTTTCATTTTTTCCCAGATAGTTAAGATAGCCAGTTCCCGTAAGGTAGGAACTTTTTGGGCTGCCAGATCTAAGAAGCATATAAGTCCAATTACTTAGATATATTTTTCAGGGCTTTATCTCCCCTATGTAGGCAGTCGCTGCCATTTTAGAGGGTGGGAGAAAGACATTTCCTTCCCTCTCCTCTCACAGTGGAAAGCAATTTCAGAGAGCTTTTGCAGGAAAGAATACTTGGGGTAAAAAGAAGGTAGGATCTCCCCCAGTTCCTCCGCGGTGCTTTCAAGTGCTTAGTTTTGAGTTTGGCCTCAGCTGGAAATGACATTAATGATGGGCCATCATTATGTCCGAAGAGCTGCTCCGGATCAAACGGAAGGGCTGCTGCCCTTCCACGATCAGTCGGAGGTCCTCTTCCCCACTCATTGCCCCTCCAAGGTGACTTTCAACCCCTTTCTGGGTTTCCTGGCAAAGGAAACTGGACAGCGGAGGGAGTAATCGCCCCAAACATCTGCCAGTGCCGCGATCCAGAACTGGAAGCCCGGGTTCTCTTCTTGATTAGTTTCCATCCATTGTTTCTTGTGTTGTCTTAAGGGGCTTCGGAGCTTGACTCCTCCTCTTTGTGGCAACGTCTTAGATATTGTAACACTGCAAGCATGGCACCACTACTTCTTCTTTTCATTAGACTAGATATACCATTCGTGCATTCCTGAGAGGACCAGCTAGGGCAGGTCCTTACATATACCCAATTCCTGCAGCTGTTCTTCATATGTTTTAGTCTCCTGTCCCCCAATAATCTTTGTTGCTCTTCTCTGCACTATTTCCAGAGTCTCAAGATCTTTTTTATCTCGTGGCAACCAAAAGTGGATGCAATATTCCAAGTGTGCTATTATCAAGGGCTTATAAATCAGTACTAACCCTTCATCTGATCTTGATTCTATCCCTCTGTTAATGTAGCCTAGGACTGCTTTGACTTTTTTGGTGGCTGCAGAAAAATAATTTCTGCATGGAAGCAATGGGCTTAAATTATAATGAAACAGATGTTGGTTTGGTATTATGAAACATTTGAAAGAATTGTTCAATGACAGACTGACCCAGGAAATGGTGGATCATCTTTTCTACAACTGTTTAAACATGGGGTGGGCAGCCATCTGCTAGTGATACTGAAATAATAGATTCTTTCATGGGCAGAACCACTTTGGTGTAATTGTTAATGCACCAATATAAAAACTGAGATATTCTGAATACTAGTCCCAACTCAAGGACTAAATCAATTGGGCGACACTGGACCAGTCCCTCTCTCTCTCAGCCCTAGTGTCATGGTTCCAGTAGATGAAACCAATTAAAAGAACATCAGGGCAAAGATTTCTTCCTCAAAGAACATTTTATTTAGAAAACAAAGTATCGGCACTTACATAGGTGAACCCAAAACTAAAGTTCTCTCCCCCCTGCTACAAAGGAACAAGTTGCAATTCCCACCCCAGAAAGGTTGTCATAAATCACATTCACCAATTATTCTAAAACGCGGGCTCTTCTCCCAACTTGTCAGCCCGCCAAAACTTTTTCTAACATTGACCTTGATTCTTACACAGCTGCAATTGTTGTGGCTAACTGAAATAACTCAAGCTTCCCCCCCTCCCCTCTTCTCCATCTAAAATTCCAAACAACAGAAAGAAACAACGAAGGCAAAAGGTAAAATGGCCATAACTTTTCAATTGTTGCAGCGCTGACACCTAGGCATTGGGCAATGGCAAACCATTTCCCAAATCTCGACAAGGAAACTGCAAAGTCTTGGCTACTGGAAGATAATAGTACAATACATGATTTCCAAGGCTTTCTCCATGGTTTCCATTCATGATTACATGAAAATACTGATGGAAACACTTTTATCTCTTTAATGGAAAACATGACTTACCATATGAAAAAAGGTACCAGTGAATTTCGTAATAATTTCAAGCGCTTCAATTAGCTTCTGGAAGTTTTCATCTTCAGGAGCAAACTGATACCCAAAACTCAAAGCACATATGACATTAGAAATTGTATTTTTTGCTAGAAATGAAGGGTCAAAAGGTTGTCCTGCAAATGAAGATAGTTCATAATCAGTTATTAAAGAATAGGATTTCTAAGGGAATGAGAAAAGAATTGGAAATCAATTGGTTCAACATTTTAAAAAATCAGATCAAATACATCTGACCAAAATACATGGAATGGAAAAAAATTCTGCAGACAGAGACTTGAGCCATTACCCCAAACTTCATACCTTTTGTTTCTCTAAAGCTCTCCACCAGTGTCTGAGCTGTACCTTCTATCTGATGCTCAACGCTTTTGTTTCCCAGGCCCAGCTTCCGCAGAGAAGTGAGGGCAATGTGCCGGTGCTGTTTCCAGATTTCGCCATTGGAGAAAATAATACCTGAGGACATCAGCAGACAGTTAGCTTTGTTCTTTCCAAACTTCTCTCTGAATCTCAGGTGGGAAAGCACAAGCTTTTGTGCAATGTTGCCATTTTGTAAGATTCCGACTATGTTCATTTTTATTATAAAAATACTTATTTACTTTGGGAGACACATGGACACTACGAGAAAACATGTGGTATAGTGACCATGATTGCAGTGCTTGCCAGCCTGTACCTTATATGATGGACATCAAGACCTTCTAAGAAGATGTGATTGTTCATGGACAAGAATCTATGTTATAGGCACAAGAGACAGGATCTTCTCAGTGGTGGCAAAATCCATGTGCAACTTCCTCCTCGAAACTAACCAGCAAAACAGCCAAATGGCTTTTTTATTCACCAAGTTTAATCACGTTACCAATAAAGAAGAAAAGTAGTAGCTCAGGGTTGAAAGGAAGGGTATTGGTGCTCCCTGAGATTGTTTTCTTGCAGACATTTCATTACCCAAACTAGGTAGCATCTTCAGTTCTTTCTTTGACAAGTTTCCATCCATTGCAGATAGTCCTTGACTTATAACAGTTTGTTTAACAACCATTTGAAGTTTCAGTGGCACTAAAAAAAAGTGACTTATGACCATTTTCACACTTACAACCATGCAGCATTACCATGCTCATGCTCATTAAATAAATTTGAATGCTTGGTAACTGGTTCATATTTATGTCAATTGCAGTGTCATGAGAGTCACGTGATCCCCTTTGAGACTTTCTGACAAGCAAAGCCAGTTTCACTTAACAAACATGTTACTAATTTAACAACTGCGATGATTCCCTTAACAACTGTGTCAAGAAAGGCTGTAAAATGGGGCAAAATTCACTTAACAAATGTCTCACTTAGCAACATAAATTTTGCTCTCTGTTGTGGTCGTATGTCAAAGATTACCTGTACTTCTTGTCCTGTCCTGTAGTCCCCAAAGAATAACTCAAATCCAGCCCCTCAAGTACTGGAAGACAATATCATGTCCTCCCTAATCCTTCTCTTCTAGACATACCTGTCATCGTACGATTTAACCTCCAGACCCTTTATCATTTTTGTTCTCTTCTCTGCACATGTTCCAGGGTTTCAATATCTTTTTTGTATTGTGGTGATCAAAATTGGATGCAGTATTTTAAATGTGGTCTCAGCAGAGTGATGTAAAGCGATGCTATCAGTTCTCAATGTCTTGATGCTACCCTAGAACAGTTCTAGGTTTATGCAGCCTAGAACTGCATTGACTTTTTTGATAGCCGCAGCAAATCATTGGCTCATACTTAAGAGGTCCACCCAGGGTGGATCCCTCTAAAGGACTACTGTTGAGCCAATACCACCTTTTCTATACTTATAAATTTGTTTTTTCCTTGCTAGGTGCAGGGCCTTATGTTTCTCACCTTTGAATTTGTTGGAGCATTGATCCAAAGTTGAACTTGTTTGAACTTGATGGATAAGGACCAATGCTCATGTCTGTCAAGGTCCTTGTTACAGGTGTTATATGTCCTGTTATATGCAGCTCTATCATTCATCTCTATTGTATTTGTTTCCTGCATCACATTGCTACTCTATAATCCATCTTTATTGTTCCCGTGATGCATTTTCCTGTTCCTGTTGTATTCTTGCTCTCTAAGAAATTGGCTTCTGCATAGTGATGGCTTGTATTGTATTTACTTACTCTACATGAAACACACCTTCTGGATCTTGAGCCTCAACTTCTAAAGTATGGGCTATACCCCCTAACTTAAGGTCATCTTCAAATCTGATGAGTTTCCCATCTATCCCTTCTATCCCCTTGGAGGAAAAATAAATAGAGTTTAAAATACATACTTCTATTCTCTTTAATAAGATCAAAGGATAGCAGAATAAAAATTCTAGCAAGTGAAATAATACACTATGGCTGTGATGATGAACCTTTGTGGTCATTGTGTCAAAAATTCACAAAAAGTCTAACTTGACTCTGCTTTGCCAGTTGGATCTTCTGTCCCAGTCACTGGTGCCTCTCAGAAAAACTGCCTATCTGAGGTAGATTGAAGGTCACACAAGATCTGAAAGAGTGGAAACCTTGGCTAATGCATACCTTATTCTTGCATGTTTTTGGATGACCCAGAGACTGCATGAAAGAAAGACCTTCTTGCGGGATTTTCAGAGGGTCTGGAGGCTTATGTGTCACCTGAGACATACATGTCATAGGTTTGCAATCATGACATTAGGAGGAGATTTGTAAATACTTCATGTCTGTTTAGTTCTAACCACCTTCCCTCCACCTCCCAGAGTTAAACAGAGATATAAATTATCCTTAAAAAGCAATCTTATTGCAGTCTTGAACTTTTGTCCATCTGCATAGAATAGATCTAGAGCATGATGTCTACCTTCGGTGGTCTTCTCCTGACCATTCTGGAACACTATACTGAGTTGCCTAATGCAACAACTGATGTTTCTTCTATCATGTTTCATTACACATAGTCTCAGCTTCTGACCACAATTAGGAGCAGAATGTCCATTGTTAAGCAAGGTGATTGTTAAATGACTGACAACCAATTTTATGGCCTCTTTTGAGATGGTTGTTAACCAAGGTCACTATTTTTAGTCCACTGAGACTTCAAATGGCTATTAAACTAATAGTCCTCTCCTCCTAAAACTCTCTCTTTCCAACCACTTTCCTTCCCAAAAAACTCTCTCTTTCCAACCACTTTCCCTCCCATCTGGGAATGTGTCTATGCACAAGCTTAGAAACAAAGGAAAAGACTGAAAAGGTAAGGGAATATTGGGAAAAAGTTTGTCAAAACTACATAGGGAAGATGAGAACCTGAAAAAAAAGCAGATAGATATTCAGTGAAAAAGAAGTAATGTCTTTAGGTCAATGTATGAATGTAATGGACAAGATAAAATGCAACTGAGACATATAATAATTTGGTGTAAACTGGATTATAGCAATATTTCTTTTGCTTAGCTCAGGACTTTAAATCATTTTGTTAACTATCCCTTACTTTTCCGCCACCCCATGTTATGCATATTATTCACACAAATGGTAACAGTGTGATGGTTATTTAGATATAATCCCTTACTATTTGCACTTACCTCTTTTTTTTCCCAAAGCGATAAAGAAAGCATCCTCTGATCTATAAGAGAATTCCTCTGGGAAGTTGGTCATTCCTTCTGTCACAGCTTTGAATCCGGACAGCACTACTGCAAGGTAATGTCCAAACCACAAGGAGTATATATTTCCATATCGTTTTGCAGGCTGCCAAGTGAATCAAAGTTGAGAAATGTTACAATCAAATAAAACAGATAATTTATAGTTAATATGCTAGTTGCAGTCTTTTCCAAATCCTCAATATTAATATTTTTCCATTTATCCCCCCCCCAGCCAGATTCCTGCCAAGACCTTTTGTGCTTGTATTTCCTTTATTTTCCTGGGGTGAAACTTTCTCTTTGTTTCTGCTTGAAATCCACTCTCTCTTCTCTGTACCCAGGGACCGGTGCCATGGAGGGGTTGTGGTTTTGCATACTGCCTGCATCCCTCAGATGGGGCTTTGCATGTTTGTGTGGTCCGGCTACTGGCATGCTGCGGACTTGTGCCAGTCCATGGACTGGAGGTTGGGGACCCCTGTTCTAGAGACTTTGGGCTGCCCTGATTCTGATGGGCTTTAACCTGAATTAAAATTGGCCACAAGAGCAGTACTAGCCATATGAACTATTGAGTAAGTTGTTAAAATAATTGATCAACTTTCTCCTTCTTTTGGTTCTATTTTTATTTTATTCAAAAGAAAAATTAAAATACAAAACTCAAAACAAAAAAAATCACCCTTTGAGAAACAAACACCAAAGATTTTTTAACTTCTAAATATTTTCAAATTATTAACCGTCATATATTATATTAATGACAAAATAGTTAATGAGAAGAACAGTAACAATCAAAAAGGAAAGATTAAACTTTCAAAACCCTCTGTTAATCAACTGTTATTTTAATCAACTCATAGTATATCTACCATGACATCTGATCTATCCCAAATCTTCCCAAGAGTTAACAGTGATTTCGCGTGGATCGAGTATCCACATTTATTTTTAATACCATCTGTTGAGATTTTTAACATCTCTGTTGTTGAAATTAAATCAGAAGCTTCTACAGTGGACTGCGTGTAGCTGGTTC
>JANHFS010032421.1:0-10327 GCA_032467975.1 Trimeresurus albolabris
TGGACTTCAACTCCCAGAATTCCTGAGCCAGCACAGCTGGGAGTTGAAGTCCAGGAGTCATAAAAGAGCCAAGGTTGCCTACCCCTGGTCTAGACCTTTCTTTTTGTCTAATAATTCCAAAATATCCCAGCTGGGGTAGTTTTCATTGGTAGCTGCTTGCTATAGAACTAAAGGGGCAGGACTCCAGGCTTGGGAGTCCAAAGGATGCTGGACTTTGCCTGGTGAGCCAGGACCGTCTTTTTCGCCTGTTGTTCCTGGCACACAAGTGCGGGGGTGGGTGGTGGGTGGGAAGAAAAGAGACCCTGTACTTGACCAAATGATTAGGAGCTGTACTAAGAAGCAGCTGTCCAAAAGCAGTGCAGTCCCTCTCCTGAGCGGTATTAGGACGGGAGAGGCTCCTGTAGCACTTCTGGGCACATCCCTGAAAGTGGAGGGCAGCAGCAGAGACGATACAGGACTTGAGGGTGGTCTGGAGGAGTCAGATTGAAGGGAGGTAGAGGGTTGTGTCCAGGGAGGCAAGCAGAAGGGAAGAAGGTCAGGAGCCACCATCCGTGGTCACGGTAAAAAGCCCCAGAAATATTGGGCACAGGTTGCAGCTGCCTGGATTTCGTGTAGCGGGAGGAAAAAGGCCCAAGGAGAGCCCTCCGTTGCAGGGAAGAGTTTACTGGCGGAAGTTGCAGGTTCTCCATCTGCAGAACTCTAACCCTTTGCAGAGGGTTGGACTAGATCAGTGGTTCTCAACCTTTTTAATGCCGCGACCCCCAACCGGTCATAAGTCGAGGACTAGACCGGTCGTAAGTCGAGGACTAAACCGGTCGTAAGTCGAGGACTACCCAACCGGTCATAAGTTGAGGACTTTCCCTGCCCGAGAGCGCCGCGCATACGTGGTTCAGCCCCCTGCGCCGGGCGAGGCGTAGCTGGCAAGCAGCAGAGATGGAGCAGGCCGACCACCAGCTGACCCAGCTCAAGGGAGGTAAGGCATCTGCCGGAAAAGGGGAAAAAATGGCGGACACCCCCGTGAAATGGTCGATCGACCCCAAATGGGGTCCCGACCCACAGGTTGAGAACCACTGCTTTAATATGTCATAGATCCTACAAAGTGGAACTACAATTTTCAGAATTCATAGCTGGTTGGCAATATTGGACACTGCACAGGAACAAATACAGGTAGTCCTCGACTTACAAGAGTACATTTAGTGACTGTTCAAAGTTACAACGGCACTGGAAAAAAGTGACTTACAACCATTTTTCACACTCATGACCGTTACAGCATCCTCATGATCACATGATCAAAATTCAGATGCTTGGCAACTGACTCTTATTTATGACGGTTGCAGTGCCCCGGGGTCATGTGATTCTCTTTTGTGACCTTCTGACAAGCAAAGTCAATGGGGAAGCCAGATTCACTTAACAACCGTGTTATTATCTTATCGAGTGCAATGATTCACTTAACAACTGAGGCAAGAATAGTCATAAAATGGGGCAAAACTCAATTAACAAATGTCTCATTTAACAACAGAAATTTTGGGCTCAATTATGGCTGTGAGTCGAGGACTACCTGTACAGAATGGCCTAAAATGAGAAAGGTTTTCTTAGTGATAACGGGATTCAATGACGTTTCCTATTGACACTAATTGTTTTACAGTAGCTTGTGTGTTCTTTCAAAAAGACAGCACCAATTTCTTTCAGTGGAATATAAAATCATATTATCATCATATTATGACAACTTACCGGCAGGACAATATTTGCAACAAGTCCCAGAATATGGGAATTCTCCAGGCTCACAGGAGTTTCGCAGTGATGGAGATTCCACCTAGGGGGTTTGGAAAGGGAGATGTTCCTAATCATTGCGCTTTTCCAGAAATATTATTTTGTCTTAATCAGAGATGCACGCTCACAGTGAAACCATTGTTCTGCAAAGCTGTCAAGATAAACTAAATTTAAATTCTACCATCAAAAGAAAATAAATTGTGATCTTTGCATTCCAGAACAAGTGCAGGGCGGAAGGGGGATAGGGAGTACGGTATATATTCCTTCTCATGGAATGAGTATAATATGCTATGGGTATAATATGAGTAATTTGTCCATTTACAAATTGTTACAGGCTCAGAATAAAATACAATACAATTTCCTTCACTTTGGTAATGGAGCTGACCTATCTCTGTTAAGGTCTTCTTTCTCACTCTCTACAATTCTTTGCCCCACATTGGTCAACTAGATGTTTTTGGGAAGCTCACACACATGAATAAGGAGTGCACATTACAATCTTCCACCACTGCTGCCTACCATCTAATTTTTAAGGAATGCTGCCTATGGGATCTTATAACAGTGAAGAAAGAGTAGAAAGTCTGCGATTCAAGCAGCTTTGGGAGTTTTTCATGGCTTCTAGACGAAACAAGAGGAACTACAAAAGCCACCTCACAAATCAAAACTCTTCCAAAGCTTCAAAATAAGTATAAAAACCATAATGGCTATATTACTCGATGAGGAAAAAAATATATATTTTTTAAACTCATGTGCCAATTATTTTTGTCTCTGAACACTAGAGTAACCTGACACCAATACCTACAACTGGATAAAACACCAAGTGAACAATATTCATTTTGAAACTGATCCTAATGATTGAAAAAAAAGCTAACCTAACCTAATATTTGGACTTTCTTCTCTCTTTCAATCTCCTACTTTTTACAGCATTTTGTTTGATGAGTATTGCTGGAGAACTTAAAATATTGCTTGAGTTTCTCTGGCATTTTGATTGGTCCCTAATAAAGAGGTTACCCCAATTCAAATATTCAACCAATGATGATTCAGCCAAGATCTGGGGAATTATATATCTATATATTACTAAAATTCTCCTTTTTGTCTGTTTGTAACCTTCAATTAGCCCAAACGGTGCATCATTGTGCAAAACGTTTTGAATCAAGGTACCTCAAATCTGCTAATTTAAAGAGATGTGTATAAAATCTGGGAGTCTTTACTTCTGAGTAACTGAAATTTCAAGGATCTTCACACCAGTTGTATTTGCAAAATTGTAGCCACTGCAGCAGCATCTCGCTCACATGATTGTAACTTCCAATATTCTCTGCCAGTTTCCCACAAGTCAAGTCAGTGGGGAAGCTGGCAGGAAGTCGGAAGTTGCTCGTCCTCCCACTGCTTTTTTGCTGGCACATAGTCATTCTGTTTCTCTGTTTAGGTAAGGAAATGTATCTGAAAGGATGAACCAACAGGTCACGATTTGTTTAGTTAATAATATAAAGTTGAAACTCTCAAATTGCTTACACAGGAAAGCATCTGGATAACTTTTAAAGTACAATACCTAACTTTAAATCTAAGTATATGGCAACAGATGGAAATTGGAATGAATCACAGTATCAAGTAAAATAGGGCTGGCAGTTCAAATCCATTGACTAAAGAGATGAGGCCAATTCATGTTTACAAAGGAACATTACATGGTGTTAGAATAATGCCAGCCAAAACAGACATTACCGAAATAAGTCAGTGGAACATATTTCTCTATAGCAGTGGTTCTCAATCTTTTTAATGCCGCGACCCCCAACCGGTCATAAGTCGAGGACTAAACTGGTCATAAGTCAAGGACTAAACCGGTCGTAAGTCGAGGACTACCCAACCGGTCATAAGTCGAGGACTTTTCCTGCCTGGGAGCACCGCACATGCGTGGTTCCGCCCCCTGCGCCGGCCGAGGTGTAGCTGGCAAGCGGCAGAGACAGAGCAGGCCAACCACCAGCTGGCCCAGCTCAAGGGAGCTAAAGCACCCGCCGGAAAAGGGGAAAAATGGCGGATAGCCTTGCTTGGCGACCCCCGTGAAATGGTCGATTGACCCCAAATGGGGTCGCGACCCATAGGTTGCGAACCGCTGCTCTATAGTGCATCAGAACTTGAAATATATAAAAATCAGAAAGCAGTTGGAGATCATTATTTTAATCAAGAAAAGCTGAAAATTAAACCTTATATTTCTTTCATAAGTAACAGAATGTATGGTAAAATGAATAATTTCACTCAATACTCTGAAAGAAAATGTTATTATATGGTTATTCTCCACATAAGATCCCTTCAAATCAAAATAAAATGGTACAGTATGTCAGAGAGAAGAGATTCCATTACCTTGTTGAATCCCTTTTCTATTATTTAGAATTTTTTTCCTTGGGCTAAAAATGCAACTACTGAATCTGCTAACTTAAATTTTAATCCCACTGTCTCCTTCAACCTGTATATGAAGGTCAAACTTCAGTTAGGCATACTGTATGAATAACCTTTGATCTATCATGAGTAGCACACGGATAAACAACAAGCATTAATTTATATTTACCAAGTGTAACATATTTTAAAACAATTACATAAATAAATCAAAACAATAGAAAACAAACTCAACTTTCTTTTAAAACTGAGGCTTAATTAGAACCAATAAAATAAGCTAACAACAATCATAAACTTCCTCAAATGCCAAGTTACTTGCTGTTATACTGCAATAGTGAGAAGAGAAACACTATTTCTAAAGATTGAAGGCGTTAAGCAGCTGTTAGTGGTAACAACTCTTATTCAGAATTAACTCCCAATCTAATCCTAGAATTGCACTCTAAATCTTAATTGGTCCACATCAAGTATAATGCAAAGAAAGTGTCACTGTTGCATTCACTTAGTTTAGTCATAATGTTAAATAACAGAGTTAAATCGTATAACTGATTTGCATATTCATGGCATCCTTTCCTCTTTCTTCCTTCCTTAGTTAGCATTGGCAGTCTATGAATTTTTTCCTCTCATACCTAGCATTCGATCCTTTGATCTTGAAGTACAAAATTAGGAATCTATTATTTATTTATTTATTGCTTTTTCATGCCACCCCTCTCATTGAGAAGGATCTAAGAACTTAAAACTGAAGAGTAGCGGGAGAGCCCTCCTGGGAGTGGAATGGGACAACCTGCCGCAGAACAATTCAACAATTTAATTATTTAAAATAATTTTAATTTTTGTCATTCACGTTTCGTTTTGTCCTTTCTTTTGTATCCTTTTCTGCAATGATTCTATTCCACCATTTCTTTGATATTAGTTGTTGTCCTGCAGCAAGCTGAGCGTGGTAAGTTGTCCCAAGGCGAGCCAGTTTCATATTTCAAGTGTTGTCTATTTCATTTTATTGTTTTGTCATATAAAATTTATGGATCCTTTGTATACATTTCATAAATAAAAAGCTTTCTTTATGAATTAACTGAATTAGTTGAATTAGCCTATCATGATAAGCAAATATAGCCAGTGAGTCTGATTTTTCAATCTCAGCTTTTTCAAACATAAAAAAATGTTTACTGTGCGTAGTATATGTGTGTAGGTGCATTTCCCTCTTGTGCTCTCCCCCAACGCTTCTGTCTCTGCCATCTCCAACTATAGGCCTGTTCTCAGATTGTGCAAGCAGGCAAGTTAATGAACTCATATAACCAACAGCAAATTTTACAGCCCTTCTTTCCCAGATAACATCACTACTGCAATTCTAGCTCCCTAAATTATTTGACTCTTCTTCCAAGTCTTTGAGCTCTCTTCAAATGAGGGATGGCACAGGATCCATCTCTTAGCCATGAAACCCATACCAAGGAAGCAAGGGTTTTCATATTTGGAAAACTGTGCAAATATTAAACAAGCATTCAATTACACTGGTTTTGTTCATAAGGCAAAAATCACTATTTGTGAAATGCAAATTTTAGCTAACAATTCATATGAATAGCCTATAATGTTATCTTAATTCTATGAGGTTTTTTTCTTTTTGGTATTTATATTATTTAGTTCATATATACAGTATCTCACAGGAATTTAACATGATCCAGGCTGAATCAAAGATCCAGACAAAAGTGGTTTTAGGCATCAGATTAACATATTTATGGAGCTGCTGATTTTTTATTTTATTTTTTTTGTTATTCTTAGCCTGGGCTATCTATATATTGTATGTTTTTTTACTGTTTTTATTGATCTTGGATTCTGCATGCCACCAGAATTTACTGTATGGTAGCAACAATATCTGCCTATCCTGGGCCTTGGGAAGGACTCAAAAGATGGATAAAAATGCCAGACCCAGTCTAAACATCTGGCTAACTGTGCAACTTAATGCAAACTGATAAATCCTTGGCACAAAACACGCCAGATTTAATTGTGGTTAAAAAGAAGGAAGTGTGGAGAGTTGATGTGACAATACTAGGAGATAGTAGAAGAGATGACAAAAAATTGGGGAACATCACAAATATCTAGGTCCAAAAATCAAAATTGAAGGATTATGGCGTAAACTGTCAGTGGTGGTCCCAATGATTACTGACAGTGCCATGCCCAAAAGCCTTGAATGGCACTTAGAAAATCTGCTTATTGAAAATATTTCTATCTGTCATTTAAAAAAGGCCACACTGCTTGGATCTGCACATATACCACGCCAATACATTACATTCTCTACATTCTATGGGAAGAAGTGAATGTGAATGAAAGCCAACACTAGCTAAGGAACCAGTAGCTTTGATTTCATATGTTGTGTATATAATAATTTGTAATATGTGTATTGGTAACTATCAATGAATTAATTGATTGGTAACTATCAATGAATTAATATTGGTAACTATCAATGAATTAATATTGTAATGGAGTAGTAGTGCACCGTATAAATGCTTCACATTGATCTTCAATATAGAACTTTTACATTTCACACATATACAGAAGTTTTCCCTCTCCTGATCATGATCTGTCACTCTCTCCTCCTCTTAAAAAAAACCTT
This sequence comes from Trimeresurus albolabris, assembly GCA_032467975.1. NCBI lineage: Eukaryota > Metazoa > Chordata > Lepidosauria > Squamata > Viperidae > Trimeresurus > Trimeresurus albolabris. The sequence continues at coordinate 6,758 of JANHFS010032421.1, forward strand.
TGCAGAGTAAGCCTCTGACTTCCATCATCTTGAATTAGCTCACAGAATTAAGAAAATATAAAATATAGAACTATATTTGTACTTGGTAAAATTGTGAGCACTATTAAGTAAACATTCAAACTGGTCTTTGAACTCTGAAACTAGTAGAAGAAACATATACATGCTATTTAAACTCAGCTGTGTTTAAATGTGCTAAAATCCAAACTTGATGAGGAGCTCAGTGGAAAATGAAAGTTGTTCACAATTTTGTAAACTTTTAATCTGCACAATGTTTTCAGAATTTAGTTTCCCTTTTTCCCATATGAGAGTGTACAATAGTTTGCTTTTTTAGAAGCATGGCCCTCAAATTGGAAGATTAATTTTCTAGCATGAGAAGATGGGAATCTTTTCAAAATAGTCTTTCAACCATAGAAATGCAAATCGTAGTTTTTATCTAGTGCAAAAAACAAAGATTTCAGCATTGCTGATTTAAAACTTGTTTGTGCTTTTTGCCTATCAAAGAACTGCAATATTCTAGGTAATTATTGCATTTTGTTTTGTAGGAGAATAGCATTTATGCATTCTTCGTAGTCCAGAGTAAAACCTGAAATCTTATCAGGATTGAGCCTAATCCAATCAAGTCCACTGCATTCTACTTTAAACTTGCACTCAATATAGATTGTTCTTTAAAATCAAAGTGTTCTTCCTTGCTCTTTTTTAAAATCCCAAATCCTTTCTAATTTCTATTGATTTTTTTACGGAATAAAAAGAATACAAATTTAAAGAAAAAAGCAAAGTGATAAATAAGAAAGAAAGAACAGGGACAGAAAAGAAGAAGAAGAAAAAAAAGGGGGGGAGATCTAAAGGAGTAACTTCCAAACTTCTTTACAGCAGGCATAAAGATATTTATGTTTTATCTCCTCAGGATCATGACTCCATTCTTACCATATTCCAACTTTTCTAATAATCGAACTCATATATATAAAAAATAATTTGTTTTCAGCAAAAAGTTCAAAAATGGTTAAAATCCAAAACCCCGAAGAGAACTCATACTTTTGTCTAAACTTTTTGAGTACTGCATTTAATTTTGTGAAAAGCACCGTCTAGCTATAAACACTGATTTACAAGAAACGTGAATCACCTCGCAAATGTACTTCCTTATTACTTCTACAGAGAATTCCTTCACTCTCCATCCTAGCCCATGCACAATGCCAGTTTACCGATGTGCTTTAGCTATGGTCTGACAACAAACTATAGTTCTAAAACACTTGCAGGGCACCTGGTTGGAGAAACTAAAGTGCTAGATTAGAGGGGCAACACATTCCATCTTATTTTTAATGAAACCTTTATTAAGAGTGGAATAGACACATCTAAATGAAAATGCAGGAGTTATGCTGTCCATCATACAGTGGTTTGCTTAGTGCAGGGGTCTTCAAACGTGGCCAAGGAATTCTGGGAGTTGAAGTCCACAAATCATAAAAGGGCCAAGTTTGAAGACCCCTGGCTTAGTGTATGGCACAAACTCACCCAATTGGGGTTTATTAAATAAACCAGAGCAGGAGCATCTCTTTGGAGTAAAATAATCTGTGGAATGGACTGAAATGTCTTAAACCCAGGATGTCTTTTTACCTCACAAGTCATGAATAACAGTTAAGTCTTCTCAGTGCAGATATGAGCTATTTAAAAAAAAATGGCTGGAGGAACAGAACGGAAAACGGTTGGGAAAAGGGTAGCATTGGCTTCATCCCACCGCTGCCATCAAAAAGGAGCACCAAAACCTGCAAAACCTGTTGCAACCAGAAACGGGGCTTGGTCACGCCCCTCGTCTCAACTCACTCTTCATTTTTTTTATTTAGCTGTCTGAATCTCGCCCATCTTGAGGTCTGCGCAGTGACACAATGTTATCGGCAGCTAAACGATTACCTATATAAGTAGCAAAAAATAATAATAAAAAATAAAAAATAAATTACGGGAGTGGCAAAATCCGGGGTCGGCCGGCCGTCCGGCCGTCCCAACTCCTTGAATTTCCTTTCTAACACGACAGCAAAAAATAAATTAAAAAAAAAATGCAAAAAGCCCGCAAAGTTGACACCCCAACGTCCATAAGGGTCGCAATCCAAGACAGACAAGCCTCTCGCGCCGCCCTTCTCCACCCTGGTGATCTTCAGAATGGAGGGGGGGAGGGGAGGGGAGGTGCAGGACTCCAACTTCCATTGGGAAGAGACGAGCCAAACTTTTGGCGGAGTTTCCTCGGACGGGCTTCTCCCTTCTCTGCCGCCACTCCGCCACACGAGAGCCGGGCGCTGCTTCAAGCCCAAGGATCGCCCGGTGGAATCAATGAAGCTCGCACACCGCGCCACCCCCGTGCCTTAGGAATCCTCCTCCTCCTCCTCCTCCTCTTCGCTCCCCGACGGCCGAGCTCCCGCAGCCCGGAGCCTTTTCCCGTCTTATTTTGTTCCTCGCCTTACCTTCGGCAGCAACGCCAAGACGGCCACGCACGTCACCACCGCCACCGCCATTTCAATGGGCGCCGCTATCACGGCACCGCTCTTCTTCTTTAACCCGGCGGGGTGAAGTCTTGTGACGGGTTAGCTCCTTAACTCTCCACCCCTTCGGCGCCTACCAGGCGTCACCGGGAATTCCCGCTCGTGAGAAGTCGCAGAAAGCCCTGAAGTTGCTCACCGAGCCTTCTCCTCCAGCAGCAAGCGCGCGCAGCCCGGCTAGATCCGCAGCTTCCGCGGGGGCACCGAGCAAAAGAGGAGGGCTTTTTTGTTGTTGTTGTTGTTGTTTTTTGTGGGGGTTGAGTTGTGGTTGTTATTGGGGGTAAAACTTTTGACTCCGCCCACTAAAGGAATCAGAAAGCCGCTCTCCTCCAGTTCCCCGCTAAAGAAGCCACGCCTGCCTTCAGATTTAACACGTGCCATTGATTGCTTTACTGGGGCCGAGCTCCTTTTCTTCAAGAAAGGCGGAAACGGGTTTTCACCGCCCGTTTTTTTTTCCCTTCGGCCGTCCAGTTTAACAGCCTTATGATCCCAGGATCTCTCATCCAGCTACTGAGCCTAAATCTGCGAACTTTTGACTTTCAGATAAGATTGGCCTCTAAAAGTCGATCCGGATTTGGTGGCACAGCATCACCATCATCATCCAGGTGCTCCTCCCTGGTGGCTCTTCTTATTTAGCTCCCCCACTTTGCCCCTTTCTGTTCGAACGACTAATCCAATTTCCCTTGGCCCATTACCTTTAGACTTAGGATTTTGTGTGTGTTCCCGGGTCTTCAAATCATGGTGGATTGCTGATAACTACATGGACAAGTCTGGACAAGTCCCTACAGTTTTCTTGGCAAAGATTTCAAAAGTGGTTTGCCATTGCCTGTTTCTTAGGGCTGAAAGAGAGTGACTGGCTGAAGGTCACCCAGCTGGCTTTGTGTCTAAGACAGGACTAGAACTTTCATGGTTTCCTGGTTTCTAGCCTGGTGCCTTAAGCATTACACCAAATCGACTCTTTTAGGCTCAGTCTAAGGCAGTGTTTCTCAACCTTGACAATTTTAAGGCATGTGGACTTCAACTTCCAGAATTCCACAGCCAGCATTGC
>JANHFS010032612.1:0-10317 GCA_032467975.1 Trimeresurus albolabris
GAAGGGACCTTGGAGGTCATCTAGTCCAACCCCCTGATGATGATGAAGTGGACATTCTAGTATTTCAGAAAATGGCTTTTGGTGTCCTCTGAAGGACTAATCCTGTCCCTGCTCAATCCCTCCATAAAGTGCTGGGAGAGGCAGCCAGGAATTTGGGTGAGGGTGCCATCAATATCCAGAGACACACAGCCCTCCTTCCTCAGATTGGAAAGAAACCCAAAGATGCTTTTTCACAAGGCAACTGACCTTTCTTTTTTTTCCTTTGAAGACGTTTCGCTCCTCATCCAAGAAGCTTCTTCAGCTCTGACTGGTGGGGATGGTGGGGAATGGAAGGATTTATACTCCTTGCAGAAAACAAGAAAGTCCAGTTGCCTTGTGAAAAAGCATCTTTGGGAAATAACTATGACCTGGATGACTAAGAATCTCCATAGACATTTGAAAAAAACTGTTAGTAGACTGAGTGGTTGGCTGAACAGGAGAGAAGAAAGGAGAAAATGTTCTGGGTTAAACATTTCTCAGCTTTTGGAAAGCTGCATAGTTTGGCCTCCAAATCCAGGCAGAAATCAGAGGGTTAGAAGTTACTTTGCAAGCCACAAGAGCCTTAATTATGTGCTATTCCAGGACAATGTTTAACTTACAGACTTTTCTATTAGATTTTAATAGTCTGCCTTATTTTTTTAATCTGATTGGTTTATCACTGGTTTTAAAAATGATGATGTACACAGAATTGTCTCCTTCCATTTTCCCCTCTTGTTTGTACTGGGTTATTATGGTGTTCCTGAGCAATATACAAGATTTAGTTGAGATTCTTACTAGGAAATCATTCTTCGAAGACCCGTACTTAACTCTCCTTATGCTAATTACTCTGCCTACTTTTCAAGAATTAATTCTTCACAAAATCCTTCAAGAGAGCCTTTCTTTCCATAATGCTTTGATTTAGAGTAGAGCAACACTGCCCAAGCATAAATACATACACTGGTACATCAGCTTGATTCACAAGCAAAAGGGAGCATACAAATCTAATAAATTAATTTCCCCCACTTACTTGATTTGGAGGTTCAATCACTGTTTCAGATCCACCATGAGAAGGAGAAAACTTTATTTGAATTGTCCCTGTAAGGGATCCAGAATTTTAAAAATCAGTATTAAAGGAATATGAAGACTTGTTCTATATAACAAAAGTCATAAAGAAGATGAGATCTCTAGGATCTCTCTGGGTAATGGAAGGATCTTTATTACCTCCTGAACTGTCTTGACTTTGATCTTCCTGAGAGATCCTTCCGAAAAACAGCTCTTGAGGGAGATTTGATGTATTACTCTTTCCCTCAGAATCTCTAATCTCCCCAGTGAAGGACTTCAAATAGGAGGAATAAGAAAAAAGGAAAAATTAATGGATATCAGAACATGGATTCCTGTTCTCTGAACAGAATTTCAGAGCCCCTACTATGGGTCTGCAAGGCTGAATAAGAAAGCAACAGTTGTTCCAAATCTAATTTCTAGAATGGATAACAGAACAATGTCCTACAAAAATTAGTGAAACATACTCACATATTGGGAATGCCAGAGAAATCTATTAGAGAGGGATAAAGAATTCAAATATATTCCTTATTCTCTTTAAACCTATTTTGGGCTCTCAAGATAAAAGTCCCTTACCTGCAACTTGATCTGCTTTTTCTGCTCCTCTGCCTTGCTCAGGAGGAAGCCTTCCACCAGGGCCACTGCCTGGGAGCTGGTCTCTGCCCCACATTCTCTCACCCAGCTCTCCATCTCTGGGGGCAGGATATCCAGGAACTGCTCCAGAACAACCAGGTCCAGCATCTGGGCTCTGGTGTGCTTTTCTGGTCTCAGCCATCGCCTACCAAAGTTGTAGAGTCGGCTGCAAAGTCCTCGGGGCCCCTCAGCCTTCTGGTATTGGAGGCTCAAGTTCCAGGACTGAACCTCTGAGTGCATGATGGTTTCCTCCTCCAGGACTTTTTGCCCCATTACTCCCTAGATCTCTTCACAGTTCCCAAGCTGAACAGTGGAAACGCCTTTTCCAGTTCTCTTGCTATTTGCTTGCTAAATGGTGTGTCTCCGTTCTTTCTCTGTCCTGTAAGTAAGGCAACGCCAAATGAGTCCAAAGAATCTTGTAGATCTCCAAATGCCTTTTTATTCATAGGATTGTTCCTGTAGCTGCAGAACTTGATCACAGTCGTGTTAGCCAAATCTGGCTTTTATATTCTGCCCATACACTCTCTCCAATTAAGTAACCAAGTAGGAAGATCTTTTGTATAATTTAAGGAACAAAGCCTGGAATTTCCTTTTATACTTAGCCCAACAAAGAAAATGCTGGAATGAAAGTTTATTGGTCACGAAGGAACGCCCTGCCCCTTTACATCAGTAATCAGTTACATGGAGTTAAACATCCTTCTAAGAGGGAAATTTTAAATGTTGATAAGGAAAAGGGTTAATTAGAGTCCACTAAGACAAAAAGCAGACATTGCTGTCAGTCTGCTAGCAATATACTGAAAGACTTCTTTGACTTAGGGTTGATAAGTTCCAGACAGCCAATTATCGCAACATTCGTTTTCGCCAGTCCCATCAGTTTATCTAAATAAACTCCATCATTATTTTTCTTCAATGCAATGTTATAAAATGTATCTGCAATTAAAGAAAATAAAGTACAATAAAATACAAAAAGACCTATGTTGATGGGCAAGTACAGCAAAGCACATGTTGCTTGGCCTGGCCTTCAGTAGGCCATTCTGCCCTCTTGCCCAAGAGATCATTTTGGCTGTACCTGAATACGGTACAGTTTGTGCATCAGAAATGGAAAAGAAATTCCATGAATTAGAAAGTGTAGAATTTAGTCAGTGAACAACATTCATTCTCATGGAAGTATTTTTCTGATCTGGTGTCGGGTTGAAGTGACTTTAAGCAGATGAATCCTGTGTGTGTGTATGTTTGTGTTTCTTTTGCTATGTGTGCCTGTCTGTGCGGCAAGATATAATATAGATTTCCATCAAGGTTGTGGATTACTCATGTTAGAATAATTTACTTGGTCTGATTTTCTGAATATACATATTTCACATTTCACATCCAATGAAATGCCAGGAAATGACCCTGGCTTGAGGATGCCCCCTTCTTCAGGGTGGCCTGAGGAGTCTCCCTCTGACTAGCAGGCAGATTCACACAATCCTACCTCGCCCAGGTTCTTTCCTCTCCAGCTGGGCCTCCGCCAGGCAGACCCTCCTCTCCCCCCACTCGGGGTCTTCCCCGGACACGGGGCGGGAAGGGACCCCCGGATCCCGGCCGCCTTCCTGGGATCCCCGGTTCTGCTGCTGCTCTGCTTCCCCCCCTGCATGGAGAGGGCGGCTGGGGAACATGGGACCCGGAGGAGGACCGGGCACGGTCTCCCCCTCCTCCGCCTCCCTTTGCACGGGAAGATTCACACACCCCTACCTAAGATACATATGAATATCTCCCCCCGCGGGACGCTCTTCACCTCCCGCGGAACTCCAGGGGTTAAGGAGAGCGAGTGCGGCGTCCTAGAGCGTCACGCGTTTGTGACGTCACTCTACCTCTGGAAAGCCCGCTGTGACGTTTGCCCTACTGTAGACCAATGGGGAAGCGCCTGGTGTTCCCTTCTCTTGGCGGGGGCGCCTTCTAGAGGATTCTGCGCGCTATAGCAGGTTTCCCCGAAAGGGCGGGAAAGAAGTTCGCATCTTTGGGGCTGGGGAGGACATGGATGATGGGCATTGGAGTAGGAAGAAAGAACCCTCTCAATGGTAGCCTCACTGAAAAAGATGGTAGCGTCTTCTGAGAGAAGAAAATATTTTCCTTTCAGGAAAATGGAGATTTCTGTCAGTTTTTGTTTCTCTAGTTCTGTATACACACAGCTGTCCTCAAATTCTTGGCTTTGGGTTGGAAACGTTGAATGGCAGCTTGTGACAAAGGAAGTAATGCTGAAGAAAAAGAAATGTCAAAAGAAAACCAATCCCAAAATGGAGAAAAAAGATCAAATCGGTGGATGCTCCAGAAATTTTACCTCACAACGAGGCTCCTTGGAGTAGAAAAATGAAGAGAGGGGGGAAAACGGCGTCTCATCTGGGACTGGAGAAAAAGTGGAACTGCAAAAGGATAAAAAGCAAATATGGAAAAGAGAATATAAAATTAAAATACCATGGGGGGGGGAAGAAAAGGAAAATTGTGTTTTATTTAGTGGTTGAATAACAAACACCCTCATGAAATATGAGTAGGAAACTTAATACCTTTGTAGAATATAAAGCAACTGGGATGTCTCTAGATCATGAATAAAAAGAAAAGTAGTTGTTGTCTAATTTTGTATGACTGCCACTCTTATTTCTATTTCTCTAATGAAAATTGGACAATAACTGGCAGAAAAATTGAATTGGTGCCTTTTCTCCATTTTGACAGAATCATCCAGGTGTAATATTTGAATAAACAACTTCAACCCAGCAGCCTCTGAAACTCAGTTTATCTCCCCCCCAAATCCTCCCCCCCAAATTTGCCTATTAGCAATCATTAGGGCTTTTCTTATTATGGTATAGTAAGCAGATGCAAAGACAGCATTTGTTTCTCCTACAAAAACTTTTATTAGCACACTTAAACATCCACTCCTTGTAAACTGAATGCTAACCCCACCTTGCTTAGTTTACTCTCTTCCTATTACCACAACTTAGCAACTATTTCTATCATACTTGATCTGTTTCTACAGTATGCCTATCTTCTTTCTCTACATTTGTATATGAAAACCTTTTTCGCTCCTCTGTAGATTTGTCAAGGAGTCCAAAGGTACTTTTTCAAAAGGCAACTGGACTTTTTGTATTTTCTTGAAGACGTTTTGCTCCTTATCCAAGAAATATCTGAAGATGTTTCTTCAGAACAGAAGATACTATACACATACATAACACATTTAAACATACTATATACAACATACGTATAAGTAACATATAATCACTGTCCATCTTGAATACATAACGGAAGGAGGAAGCTTTAGAATTCACAAGGTTAATACTGTATAGAACAAAATTGACTGAATCTGGATGTTCTGCTTCGGATACCGCGGAGCCTCCTCCCAGAAGGTAACAAGAAAAACAGGTCATGAAGAGGATGTGTAATGTCCTAATCTTACGGACCCTACTCAAGCAATGCTTATGTGCTATATCCTGGATTGGAGGGAACTGCCAATAATCTTTTCAACCATCCTCACTCTGCACTGCCTTCCTGTCTGAAGCAGTGATGCTTCTAAACCAGACTGTGATCCTGTATGACAGGATGCTCTTGATCGCCTCTCTGAAGAAAGTGGTAAGGATAGGGAAAGGAAGATGTGCTTTTCTCATGCGATGCAGAAAAAGCAGACACTGCTGTGCCCTCTTCACCAGTGTCTTGCTGTTCAGAAACCAAGCTAGCCTACTTGTTAACTTCCCACCCAGGAATTTGATGCTGGTAACCATCTCCACAGGTGACTCATTAATGCACAGAGAAGTGTAGTTGTGCCTGCTTTTTCTGAAATTGACAATTATCTCTTTGGTTTTTCCAGTTACTGACTTTTACTTTAGTTTGACCCAGAACCATCCATGATCAATATTTGAATAAATAGCCCTGGAAACCCTGAAATTTGTCTCCCACCCAAATACTTCCAAAAATTTCATGTGTGATTGTTAGGGTTATTCTTATTATCATACATAATCCAAACATAGACAGCATTTCTTTTTCCCACAAAAAAACTGTTTTAGTGTACAAATTCAAAATCCTATTTCTTACTGACTGCTAATTAATACAGCCAAAAAGAATTTAATACATGCCAGGAAAGTAACCATGTCATTGATGTTTAATTAACTTTATTGAAATTAACTACAGACATCTTAGCTCACATCACAATATACAAAGAAAATAAGGCCCTAATGTTTGAAAAAGTTCTTTGTGTATGTATTTCAGGGGCTTCTCATTCTGACATCTTTTGTGAAAAGAATTCTTCATCTTGAACCCCTTCACGCTGTATATTGAAACGTATGTGACAATATTCCTGTATCATAAGAGATTTTTGACTGAAAAAGATTCCATGCTTCTGCATTCATATTGGTTATTTCAGGTTTCAATTCTATGCCATGGATGCGAATTGGATTAATTTTTTGGTATCTTCACATCCCAGAGGAAGTTCCCATTCTCATTTCTGTCTATTTGGTCAGGAAGAATTGAAATATTTTTTGTAATAATGTTTCTTGATTTCATGTTGTTTTGATCCTCACTGATTTCTAAAGGTGCCCCTTCTTGCTTGATCATTTGCAATGTCAGCACATTGGAATCACTTTCCTTCTCATTCCACTGAGTATCCCTAACTTGGGATGAGAGACAGAAAACACACAGAGAGAAAATTATGAAAAATTCAAAGCACAAATATCCTTTTAGTTGTCAGTTTTAATTTAATAAGAATTATTCAATGGGAAAATGCAATATCACATTCCATCCCATTCTTTATACCGACAGAATTTGAATTCCCTTGAATTATAATATTGCTTCAGTTCCCAGAATCTCTGCTGCAACATTTCTAACATTTTCTGAAAACAGAGAAGCGTAAGGTCCTCTGATAAACTGTGAACATATTAAGGAATGAGAAAAGGAGGGGAAAATAAATGTAAGAAGACTAAGAAAAAGAAGCAAAGTTTAAACTATGAGAAATGATAGTGGATCACTCCCAAGACCATGATTAGATGGGAAGAACAAACAACTGGGGAGCAGGAAACATACTTGTAAAAACAATAAAAACATTTTCATAAATTGCATAGACCAGACTAAAAAGATTAAAAACTCGAAAACCCCTAAAGCAGGAGTGTCAAACTGCCGGCCCGTGGACCAGTTGCATCATATGGATGCCGCGCCCACCCCAGCTCTGGCAATATGAAAAAAATCACGATATGTTGTGACATGTAACGTGGCGAGTTTGACACCCATGCCTGAGAGGTTCAGTATATAAAGAAGGAAATACATAGAATTTAGCAACTAATTCTGGAATTGACAATCTTACCCAAATGGATCTGTGTATGAGAAATTAGGTCATTGCTCATCCTGAAGCTCTTTCCAAGCTCTGCATATTTGTATGGCTTCTCTCCTGTGTGAATCCTTTTATGGGAATTAAGATTACCCCTCTGAGTAAAGCCCTTTCCACACTCCACGCATTTATATGGCTTTTCCCCTGTGTGAGTTCTTTTATGAGAATTAAGATGACTGCTATTAGTAAAGCCCTTTCCACACTCCAGGCATTTATATGGCTTCTCTCCCGTGTGAGTCCTTTTATGGGAATTAAGATGACTGCTATTAGTAAAGCTCTTTCCACACTCCATGCATACATATGGTCTCTCTCCTGTGTGAATCCTTGTATGTCTCATAAGCGAAGCCTTTTGACAGAACCCCTTTCCACAGTCTACACATTCATATGGCTTTTCCCCTGTGTGAATTCTTTTATGAACAGTAAGAGACCCACTTTCACAGAAGCTCTTTCCACACTCCATACATTTATATGGCTTCTCTCCTGTGTGGATCCTTTTATGAACAGTAAGAGACCCGCTTTCACAGAAGCTCTTTCCACACTCCATACATTGATAAGGTTTCTCTCCAGTGTGGGTCCTTTTATGAGAAGTAAGAGTACTGTGGTAGCTGAAGCTCTTTCCACACTCCATGCATTTATATGGCTTCTCTCCTGCATGGATCCTTTTGTGGGAATTAAAATGACTGCTCTGAATAAAAGTCTTTCCACACTCCATGCATTTGTATGGCTTCTCCTCTGAATGGATCCAGTTATGGGAAATAAGATCGCTGCTGTTAGTAAAAGCCCTTCCACACACTCTACATTTATATGTCTTCTCCCCTGTGTGAATCAGTTTATGACAAGTAAGATTACTGCTCTGAATAAAGGTCTTTCCACACTCCGTGCATTTATATGGTCTTTTCCCAGCATGGATCATTTTATGGAAAGTGAAAGAGCTATTTTGACTGAAGACTTTTCCACACTCTACACATTTATACGGTTTTTCCCCTGTGTGGATCCTTTTATGTCTTATAAGGGATGAATTTTCACCAAACCCCTTTCCACACTCCAAGCATTTATATGGCTTCTCCCCTATGTGGATCTTTTTATGGGAAGTAAGGTGGCTGCTATTTGTAAAGCACTTTCCACACTCCATGCATTTATATGGCTTCTCCCCTGTGTGGATCCTTTTATGGGAAGTAAGATGACTGCTCTGAATAAAGGTCTTTCCACACTCCACACATTTATATGGCTTCTCCCCTGTGTGGATCCTTTTATGGGAAGTAAAGTAACTCTTTCGACTGAAGCTGCTTCCACACTCCATGCATTTATATGGCTTCTTTGTTGTATGGATCAGTTTATGCGAGGCAAGGGATCCAGTTCCATGAGAAAGAGTGAAAGTCCAATTGTAATTTTTTCCATTGTCTCTACATATATAGTCATCTTTTGTTTCGATTGGATAATGTTCATTTACATCTAATTTATTACTGAATAGTCTTACATTTTCCCCAAAGTCATTTTTCTTTATTTTCCTATATTCAGCAAAAAGGTCTTGCATTGGAGCATCAATGGAAGATGAACTTTCCTTGTTCCAATTAATTGACTGGCTTCTCTCATTGCTTTCTAGTTCTGTCTGCATTGCAGGCTTCTTTGTTTTGTTTCCAGAAGTGTTCATTAGGAATGGTTCCCCAGAATCCTCATTTTCCTGTCCATTATTACCTTAAAAGGAAAAGAGAAATGAAAATGATAATAAGGTTAGAAAAAAGATCAAACTGTGGGAAGTCCTATGAACTCTGCCAAATTCCATTATTCCAATATCTTTAAGTTCTTCATGCTTGCAGTGGCATGGTATGGATATAATTTCTACATTTACGATTCAGGAAAAAATTGTAAAGATCTAAAACATTCTGAAAAGACTTAAAGCATCCTGAAAAGATCTATACTAGGATCCTTTTTCTTGATAATTATTCATACATATTCAAATCTTATTCATAGCTTGAATTAAGGAAGTCATGGGGAAACATCCAAGGAATCAGATCAAACTTTTATTACAATCACTGACCAGCATTAGAGTGAGATACAACCAATTAGTATTTTTTTTAAATGCTAAAAGATATAAAATTTGTACATAAGAACAAAAATACTGGATTAAATATTAAATTATTAATTTAATTATCTACTAATGATTATGATTATATCATAAACTATTTAGATGGCATAGAAGGCGAACCTATCAAATTTGTAGACAACACCAAGCTAAGAGGAATAGCTAACACTTTAGAAGATAGGCTCAAAAGCCAGAAGGATCTAGTCACTCTTGAACACTGGCCCCTCTCCAATAAAATGCAATTAAGTGGCGAGAAAAGTAAGGTTTTACACTTAGGCAAGAGTCGACAACAGTAACTGTGAAAGGGATTTAGGATTCCTAGGGGACAGCCATTTAAATATGAGCCAGCAGTGTGCTGAAGCTGCCAAAAAAGCCAACACAATCCTAGGCTGCATCGACAGAGGAATAGTATCAAGATCATGTGAAGTATTAGTACTGCTATAGCAGTACTACTGTTTTAGTAAGACCACACTTGGAATATGCATCCAATTTTGGTCCCCGCGATATAAAAAAATATATTGAGACTCTAGGATCTCCTCCTTGGGCGGCGGGGTGTGTGCTTGTGTTGGGCTAGAAAAACCTCCAAGATCCCTCCCAACTCTATTATTCTGTTATTCTATTGAAAAGCATAAAAGTAGATGAAAGTCTAATTTAAAAAAAAAACACTAAAAAGAAATAAATAAAAAATCTAAAGAGTTTAAAGGGGAAAAAATCTAAAGGGAGAGGTGAACATAATATATGGCAAAATGAATCTATCACAATACAAATTATTATTCTATAAAAAAATTAGAGGCTCATTAAAACTAGTCTATTGCCTAAGCCATCATCTGATAGATTGTAATCACTGCTGTGCAGAACATGGCTGCATTATACATTGTAGCAGTTACTTATCTGCAAGCAGCAGCGAGATATAGAATTGTCTTATGTGCCTGGAATATTTATACAATAATGGTAAAATGAAATTAGTATGACTGTCTCTGTGGTACCCATGTTTCTCTGAAAATAAGACCGGGTCCTTTTTTTTTTTTTGCCTCTAAAAGAGGCACTAGGTCTTATTTTCGGGGTAGGTCTTACTCACCTCCAGCACTGACAGCCCCCCCCCAGCGGGTCCACTTCTTCTGGGGCTGAAGGAGCTTTATTCTACAGCTGCATTCCAGCCTGCATTTTGCAATAAGGCCTTTCC
>JANHFS010032625.1:0-10316 GCA_032467975.1 Trimeresurus albolabris
GCTGGTTGTAGGTCAATCTGTCTGTTGATGGAGTGCCAGGCTTCAATGAACTCATGAGCATGGCGGGTGGTAGCGTGCCAATGGTTTTTGTGTTGCTTCAATCGAACTGGTGCTGTTTGGTGTCGGTGTGGGTAGAGATTAAGGATTTGGGATCTTGGCATTTGATTGCCAGCCGGTGTTCGTGGATCCTGGTTTTTAATTGATGTGATGTTTGTCCCACATAGAATTGGTTGCAAGTGTTACAGTTGATTTTGTAGATTACATTATTTCTTTCATCCTTCGGTATCTTGTTTTTGGTTCTGGATAATTCCTGGTGGAGTGTCACTGTTTGTGGGTTTGTGGGCTATTGCTATTTCTAGGGGTTGGAGAATTCTGGCTGTCATTTCCGACACCTCTTTTCTGTATGGTAGGGTTAGTTTGGTCCCACCAATTCTACCTGATGTAACCGACTCATCACAAGACCCATTACAAGACCCTCACTTAACACAACCACACCTGACCCATCACTTCACTTGTCACATCCACAACTGACCCATCACAAGACCCACTGACCACACAGAAGATCACTGACACTGAACTCCACTGAAAATGTCACCTAGTAACATTTTAATGAAATGTTTGGAAACCAACACAAAAGCTCGGAGAATGAAACTTCACCTTCATCCTACATCTGAGCTACAGATATTCAACACTATTGTAAAGTTTTAGTGTTTCATTAATTGATTATAAATAACTGTGTACATTTTAACATTTTAAAAAACTAAAAATTCACATTAAACCTTAAACAGAATATAAATATCAAAAAGAATAGTCAGCATAGTATGAGTCACAGTATAGACAGAGCATGGCAAAACTGACTGGCTGCAGGATGCCAAAGGAGCACAACAAGGCTATATCCTCTCTATTTATTCAAACTATTTGCTGAGTATATCAATATGGTGCTCTGCTGATGACACTACCCTGATAGCCAAAAATGTAACTAGTCTTCAAGCTTTCATGTTAGCCTTGCAAGGTAGTTCAGAAAAGAAGCGCAACCAGGAGTACTATCTCTATTCTTATCATAAGATTATATTAACAGTATCTTGCAAATCTGAAAATACACTTTCCTCCTTTCACTTTTACTTTCCCCTAAACTAGGAAAAATCTGTTTTGAGATGCTTTTACTATCTCTCTTCCTTCAGACTCAAATTTCATTTATTAGATTGTTGCACAGGCTGTGGCTTTTCCTCTTGTCTCCCAGTTAAGTTTCTGTGAATGGTTAATTTAAAATACAGGTAGTCCTCAGCTTATAACCATTTGTTTAGTGACCATCCACCAGTGTAACATATTCAGGGCTTTGGTTTGGAGATCTCTTTCCTGCTACCGCCTCAGTGAGGGCATATGAATTACAAATTGCCTGAAGGGGCCTGATTCCCTCTCCCTTGGAATTTGCAGGAAGTTGTGCATGCAAAGCTTTAGTGCCACAGGGCAAGAACCTGCCTAAGGAGCTTTATTTAAGGTAGGTGAAGGGGATAGACTCAGTATGATCCTGAATGGTGTGTGTGTGTGTGTGTGTGCGCGTGCGTGCGTGCAACTACTTCTACAAAACACGTAATACAAACGTCCTTGACAAATTTTCCTCCCACCAGACAGAAATCCAAGGTGTTCAGTACTGGCTGTGCCCACCATTTCCAAATGCCATCCCTCCATAAATACATTCAACTGGCTTATTACAATAGAAATGAGGCAAGAAAGAAAACCTTACAGTGAGTTTCTACTTCTCCCCATATTCTTCCTAGTTGTCTTCTGAGGCTTCACGTGGGGGCCAATGGCTCCAGGAGTCCTTCTTTCCTCTGCAGCTTTCCACAGGCATCTGGGTGATGGTAGAACCTGGGAAGATCTGTTGCACTCTGTTTGCATGGTGACTTTTTAGTGGATGGCTGGATTCAAACCCAATTCCGTGGCTCAAATGGATGGAGGCAGCGTCTGGGTCAGTGTACTCTGCTTCCAAAGGTTATCTGTGCAGAGCTGAAAGACAGGAGAGGTCCACTCCCTACTTTCTGGGTGACTCTGCCAGGAGAGGCAGACAAAGGAATGGAGAACAGAGGATAAGAAAAGGAAAAGTAGAATGGGGGGGTAGCTTGCAGACAGAGTTTGAAAAGGCATTAATACGGCAATTGTTAAAGAAGCAGATAAGACCAGTAACAACAAAATGGAGACACCACAGATGAGGACAAAAGAAAGGCTGGATTCTGGTAAGAGAACAACAAAAAATGAAAGGTCTCACTTCTGAAATTGAATATTTGCAACATGTTAAAGAGGACTTAAGGACTTGCAGCTTGAGAATGCTGAAAGCTCCAAATAATTTTTATAAACCTAGTATTTTGTGTGTACAATTTGTAAGAGCATGGAGAATCTACTTTTAACATTTATTTTAAAATAGACCACATTATTTTAGAGATTGAAAAATTCTTATATCTTCCAGGATTAGTTCCATAGTAGTTTTACTGATTAATAATAGAATAAGAAAAGTAACTTAAGAAGAAGAAGGTTATTTCCCTACACAAGCAAACTTGAGCTCATGAGGCTCTTTAAGGTAGACACACCTCATGTTTCAGGATAGAGTGAGGATATTTTCCTTTTGGTGGCTTATTTTAATTTAATTTTAAAATTCTTGTCTCTAGGGATTAGAGACACCCAAGTTACATTTATCTCACACACAAAGACTTTGACACAACACACAAAGGCAAAGAGAAAAGGATAGGAAAACAAAACACTCAGTTTTCATACCCTAGTCATTCCCTCTATAAATTTCAGTTAATTCAAATTAGGGAAGGCACAAAGGCCCCTGGACTGTGGCGCAGGCAGTGGAGGTCAAGCACCCAGCCATCAAGTTCAGAGACCTTGCAGCCCAGCTAGCCCCACTTCCCCAAGGGGGTGCCCAGCTGTGGTAACCTCCTCCTTGAGGCTGCTGCAGCTGTGCTTGCTCTCCTTGGCTAGGTTGTTCATGGTGGGTGCAGAAGGGCAAAATGTGTGGGTCAGAGGGAGGCCCACTCCCTCTCCATGCAAAGAGACCCAGCTTTGTAACCAAAGCATCTTCAGCAATAGGATGGGAGTCCATCAGGGGATGGTGAAAAGGCAACAGGGTTGTGGTGGCCAAGTGCTAAGGCAGGACTTCCCTCAGATCCTCCCTCCCTCTCATTCCAATCTCCCTCCTTCCTTCCTTCCTTCCTTCCTTCCTTCCTTCCTTCCTTCCTTCCTTCCTTCCTTCCTTCCTTCCTGTTTCTCTCCCCTCCTTCCCTTTCTCTTTGCCCAAGAAGGGACGAGGAAAGGGGGAGAGATTGGCAGCACTTCTCTCAAAGAATAACAGAGTTGGAAGAGACCTTTGAGGTCTTCTAGTCCAATCCCCTGCTCAAGCAGGAGACCTATACCATTCCAGACAATCTCTTCTTAAAAGCCTCCAGTGATGGAGCATCCACAACTTCTGAAGGCAAGCCTTTTCACTGGTTAGTTGTTTTCACAAGACCTTAGTTCTAGGCTGGTTTTCTTCTTGATTAGTTTCCATCTATTATTGCCTTTTGATGCTTTGGAAAATAGGTTGACCCCTTCTTCTCTGTGGCAGCCCATCAAATATTGGAACATTGCTATCATGTCACCACCCCTATTCCTTTTCACTAAGCTAGACATACCCATTTCCCACAAACATTTGTCATATGTTTTAGTCTACAGCCCCCTAATCATCTTTATTTACCATCCATTTAGAACAGATGGTCCCCCTGGTTTGGTTTATAGAACAGTGGCCACGAGGAGAGCTTCTCAGAGCACCCCAATTATAGAACTTTCTCCCATGGAAAATATGAACAGTGCATCCCTCACCCATTTAGAGGCAACTCCAAACACACTGTTCAGCCAGGCATATGTAGAACAACAACAAATTTCATGGTCAAACAGCACTAATGAAATCACTACTAATATTTTTCTTTCTTAAAATATACATTTTTAATGATTTTAAGCAGTGCTGGTGATGCTTTACAATAGCTGTATTTGAGGGTCTTCTTGTAAACCACCCTGGATTTCTCAGAAATGTTAAATTTTGAATTAGACATTGATTTAATAAATTAGGCAGAAGAAACAAATGTTTAAATACATTTAAATCCCACAGACCCACTGCCTCCTAGGTGCATACTGCAGTACTGCATACTACATGCTTCCATTTCTAGCCAGCACAAGGTTCCTGTGGTTTCAATACTTTCTATCATTTCATCTCTGTTAGTGAGCATTAAGTCCAATATGGCTGATCCCCTAGTTCCCTTTTCTACTTTTGGGGAGACAAAGTTATCTGCTAGGTTTGTCAGGAACCTATTTGATCTTCCACTTAGTGCAGAGTTTGTGTCCCAGTTGATGTCAGGGTAGTTAAAGCCCTCCATTACTATTGTGATGTGCTACCTACATACCTTAGTTAACTGACTA
This sequence comes from Trimeresurus albolabris, assembly GCA_032467975.1. Classification (NCBI taxonomy): domain Eukaryota; kingdom Metazoa; phylum Chordata; class Lepidosauria; order Squamata; family Viperidae; genus Trimeresurus; species Trimeresurus albolabris. The sequence goes on from JANHFS010032625.1 coordinate 4,450, forward strand.
GCAAAAACTTCATCTATTTCCTCTGTTTGGTTGGGTGGCCTATAGTATACACCTATGGCAATGTCATTTTTCCTCTTTTATATTGACCCAAATGCATTCAAGACAGTTTTCATCATTGTTGTGCTCTATAATGGCAACAATATCATATCTGCCTTCATTTATTTGAATTTCTAATTCGCCTTGTTTATTGCTCATAGGCTGTTCGTTGGTGTACAGACATTTGAGTCCTTTTTGACTGACCCTTTGTTTACTTTCTATATAACCTCTGTGGCTGTGTTCCCCTACTTCCTTACTACCTGATTGATTACTACCTATCTTGGTATGGTACTCACTATTAAAAGCTTGATTTTGCTTGACAGCAAGGTTGATATTCTTACCTGCACAAACATCTATGTTACATGTATTGATAATCTTATTAGTTTTAGATTTCTGGGGACGGAAATGTTCTATATAAATTAACTCAGTGTCCCTGTTGTTTAGTTTAATGTTTCTCCAGAAAATCTGTGGATTTAAGGCCAAGTAATTCAGACCATCTCTTTTGTACAGTTTTTCAATGAACCAGCTGCAGACATCATGGCTAATATAACCAAAGCCTTCCCCTTTACATCACTTCTTTAGCCACATATTCAATTCTGGTATATGCTGGCCTTTTCCTTTTTGTTCCTTATATACTGGTAAAACCATTAAAAAAGTAAGCTTAAAGCCTATCCTACTAAGTTCCTGTCCAAACTCTGGAAATCATTCTGCACAGAGAGTACATCTTTTTGGGACAGATCATTCATGCCAAGATGTACAATAGCATCAACATCACAGTCCTTACTGGCATTTTTGACTATCTTAAAAATATGTCTTTTGTCTTTGCTGGCAGTAGCCTGATGTTAGAACCCCATACATTTTGTTTTTGTTTCTTATGCTTTCATTTTCAGATTCTGCCCATTCCAATGGGGGGAGGGAGACCTATGGGTATTCTGCAGTGTACTTCCTTTGCTTTGTTCTATTCTCTTTGAAGCACCTTTCTTGGGTGAGAATGAAATGTGCCTCCGGTCCTCTGCTTTATCTCCAGATGGAGGGAAGAAGCTGCAGAGAAAGCTGAGAGCCTTGAGAATGATGACTTATCGATTCTTTCTCATAACAATTTGACACCTATGGATTGGCTCAATTTGAACCAGCCAGATAGACAGTTGGGGTGGGGTTTGAAAGAATTCTTTTAATATAATATTTCACTCGGGAAATTCTCAGATCCTGCCTTACTATCCTGCTATCAATACCTTTCAATAAAAGTTCCTGTTGAGACAATGCAAGTTTCAAGAGTTCTGCTTTCTTGGGAGGTTTAACTGAGGCAGGTCCTTATACCTGACCTCTTTCAACACCTCCATATCCTTTCCTAAATTTCCATCCCTTATAATTGAATCACCAACCAGAAGGTGGCTTCTGTTTTTGGATCCCTTGCTCTATTTGCATGACTAGTGTGTATTACCTGATTCACACTTTCCCCTATCCAAAACAAGTTCTGCATTTTAGATCATAATCCCCTGCTTATTTGAGTTGTCATCATCATCATCACAACCAGCTTGACCTGCTACCTTAGTATCCCTATTAAGATCAGCAAGGGCACTATATCTATAATGCAGGGACACAGAGAAAGTTTTGTGCTTCTGATTCACATCTCTCCCCCTTATAGATCCCACAGTTGTCCATGCTGTCCTTCTCCTGAAGGATCTTTGTGGTAAAGGGGGCTGATAGCGTGGCAGGTCAATAAAGCAGAATGGCTGAGTTGGATACCTAATTTCTGCTTGAAGAGCACAGACTAGAGACTCTAGATAAGCAATCTGTCCATGTAGACTAATAATTTGTTTACAATTAGGACAGTATCCAAATGTGAAGATTACCCCAAAAGACAGCTGCAAAACAAGTATTGCACTGAACTAAGCCAGACATTCTGAAAATAAAATAAAATCACAATCACAGACGCACTTATCCTGAATGTACTACTGCTGTTTTAGATTTTAAGTTAGGTATGGACCCATATGGCCAGCCATGGCCATATGTTTGATCTTGCCAACGCTGAAGCCATATCCTAAAATGCCACCAAGGGCGGCAGATTGCTTAAGGAGGCCTGGCTGTCTGACGAGGACTCGATTAATCAACGCGTAGTCCTCCTACCTGTTTATCAGACACTCAGGGGTGTGGGAGGAACAGCGCCGTAACTCACGATGAATGCAACCACCCCGTTCCTTGCAGGATCAGAACGGCATGGCTGTAGGTCAAACAACAATGACCCCCAGGGAGGACAACGAATCTGTAGCACGCCCTGGATCCAACTCTGGGACGGACGCTCAGGCTCGATTAGGAGAAAGGGGTGAAGGGAGCAAAGAGCAAAAGCGGCTGGATAACCAGCTTCCGGGTGTTTGCACGCATTCTAAGGGAGCGATCGCAAGCGGGGGAACAGCTTGTGAACTTGCCAATATGCTGATAGGTGCAGGATGACTAGGAGCACTATGGCCGATCGAAGCAAATGGATCGGTGACTCGCTCAAGGAGCAGAGTGCAGAAGCAGCTGGCCGTATAAAGGAAAAACCTCCCAGACCCTTTACTTTCACTCTGATGATGTCGGCAGTTTGGCCAATGAAAGCTAAGTGGCTTACATTAAACAGTTTTGTTTATACTTTTATCCTAGTGCTCGATTTCTTTTGCTTTTTCTAACATATACATGCATACACATACACATAAACATATACATACACAAATAGATAAAATATCTGTTAACTAGCAAAAGATGAGAAAGGTCTAAGTTATTGAAGGAGCATATAGATTCACTAAAGTGAACTGTGCTCAAGTCCAAATGATTTTCAGCAGTTCTCATGTGTTCCAGAAGAAGCTTTGCATTGTAACTATATTACTTATCCTTCTGTTTCCATACTCTTCATATGTATTTGTTTTTCATTTAAGTGAGCAGATTTCTCACAATAAGAAAAACAAAGGAAAGCATACACTGTTGGTTACGTATATCCCAAAGTGCAGTGTTCCCATTGAAAAGGCATGCTTATGAATTCCAGTCCTCTTATCTTATGACAGTGGGAGAACTCACAGTGATATTTGAGTAAGGTAGGCTGAAATTTGGTGGATAAAATGGTCCTGTAAATACTCCATGGCAAAACCATATGCAACTTAAAAGGTCAAAAGCAAGAGATTAAATTGCATTCAGAAGGTCATAGGAAGCCAATGTGGGATCTTTTTTGATCCACCAACAGCTCTGTAATTGCATTCTACTCTAGTTAAAGCTGCTGAATGGGCCTCAAAGAAACTCATATATACAACACACTGAAATAGTCTGCACAAGGGAGAAAAGTGCTTATCACCAGACAAGGCTAAAAAAGATGTGGTATCCAGACCTCAGCAAAGGTAGAAGGAAAGAGAAGTAGTGGATGACCAGCAGCAATATGGATGGTCTTAATTACAGTATCAGAAATCATCTTGAAGAAGATCTAGCTATGATGGCATTACATACCCATATGTCAACCCATAATAAATCAATCCATATCTACTTATGCTCTATACAGGCACAGAGAAGAAAGTATTTTTTCATTCAAAAAAAAGTTGATGTTAGTCATACACAGTCATGGTGGTGCAGTGGTTAGAGTACAGTGCTGCAGACTAACTCTGCTTACTGTTAGTAATTCGATCCTGACTGGCTCAAGGTTAATTCAACCTTCCATCCTTCCATTGTTGGGGGCAATACACTGACTCTGTAAACCGTTTAGAGAGGGCTCTAAAGCACTGTGAAGCAGTATATAAGTCTAAGTGCTACTGCTATTGCTATATCATGATCTGGAGGCAATCATATGGAATAGCTGATCTTCTCTGTGATACACACCAGACAGAATAAGAATAAATTACAATATCCCCACTGGCTAGTTAAAAAGAAAAGGGTCCTTGGTGCTTTCTGAGCTTGCTTGTTTTCTCACAGACGTTTCATTACCCTAACTAGGTAATAATATCAGTGCTAGTAAGGAGAGCTGATTGCTGTCAATTTATATTCTGGTGTCTTGCCTGTTTGGGTGGGTGGGGGTGGTCTTAGGGATTCTATGGTTGGGCTGTTTACTAATGGCTCTTTGGCACTTTCTTGATTGGGGTATTGCTTACTTGATTGTTGGTCTGAAGTTGACTTTGAGGTTAATCTATGCTGATCTGAGAGCTGATTGCTAGTTGAGGGATAGTGGAGTCTTTTTCTCTTTGGGGCTGGTTGATTGTCTCCTACCCAATTCCATCAACCATTCCTTACATCTTTTAGTCTCCAGTCCCCTAATCATCTTTGTTGCTCTTCTCTGCACTCTTTCTAGAGTCTCGATCTCTTTTTTACACCGTGGTGACCAAAACAGGATGCAGTGTTTCAAGTGTGGCCTTACAAAGGCATTGTAAAGTGGTATTAACACTTCACGTGATCTTGATTCTCTCCCTCTGTTAATGCAGCCTAGCACTGTGTTGGCCTTTTTGGCAGCTTATATTAATAAGCTAAACTTATATAAAGTTTAGCTTATTAATATTAATAATAAGCTAAACTTTATCTGCCCGTTTCTACTTCTATCCCCTCTTACTAGTGAAAGTGGGGGGAAAGAGGGAGATCAAAGGATCCTTCATGGGAAGGATGGTGTTAAAAGGAGAGTTGCTCCTCACGCTCGTATTTTGGGAAATATCATTTTGCAACCGAGACAGACTTCAAATCCGCTTCCCTCCTGGACTGGCTATTTCTATTCAGCCCGTCCAAACAGCTGTTTTGGCAACACAGCCATGCCAGAGAGAAGCAGCTGCTTTTTCCTACCTCCTTACCCAGGCAGACATGATCAAACGCCACGTGCCTTGAAGAGGCTTTGAATTGCCAGTCACCAAAGGGCACCGTGATTCCATTAGCCAGCCTCTGAGAGATAATTAAGCATCAGTTAGTGAAACAGTCATTTAAAGGGGGTGATAAAAGGAACCTGTCAGCTGCGTGGCTCTGTTCTTCCCATGTGCCTCCTACCTACCCTCTTTCTTCACTTGTTCCCAGCATTCATAAGAAAAAAATCATCTCTTTCACGTGCATGAAAATAGGGGGGAGGGGTGGTTTGCAAAGCAAATGAAGCACAACAGCAAATTGCGGTGAAATTGAGGCATCCCATATTCCTAATGGCATTATTTGCAAAGTGCTTCCAACTGAGAAAACGGGGCACTTCCTTACAATTCCCTCCCCCCCCTCCCCAGCAAAATAAAATAAAATAATTGCAATCATTTGCAACCAGTTGAGCTGAACCGCCTTAATTTTCTAGGCTATCCAACCAGCACTTCCTTCTGTCTCTTTGACCAACTGCGTCTCCTTTTCAGTTTCGCTCATGGAAAATAGAAAGGAAGATACATTGGCTTCTCCTGCCTAAAGCCCAGAGATTCTGAACTTAATAAAGCTTGTGCTAATTTCTGAAACAGAAGGGTAGCTGTGTAATCACGCATTCTTGTACGAAGGGAAGTTCTTAATGAGAAACTCCCTTATTAAAAAAAAAGAAAAAGCAAAGCCAAATCTTTTGATATAAAACAAGAGGGGGGAAGAACAATTTAGGAAAACCGAGAAAAGGCAACGCTGCTTTTCTGCCAAATAAAAAGCAGTACAGTCATCCGGTTGGTTAGTTAGTATGCTCTTGAATTAAATCCTGGTTTGTTTGTTTTTTATTGTATGTTCAGAATACATTGCAGAGAGCTGCGAAGTTGGCCGTGGTGAGCTGGCTGTGGCAAGCTGGCCCTGGAAAACTGTCATAGACCAGGGGTCTTCCAACTTGGCAACTTTAAGACTCGTGGACTTCAACTCCCAGAATTCCTCAGCTGAGGAACTCTGGGAGTTGA
>JANHFS010032808.1:0-10305 GCA_032467975.1 Trimeresurus albolabris
CATACGTCAGGACCAATCCAGCAGGTACTTCCCATCTAAAAGTCACTTGCCGCTTTTTTAACTCTTGCGCCAAAAAGACAAATTCCTTTCTTTTTCTTAATAAGTTAGTAACATTGTTGTTAAGTGAATCTGACTTCCCCATTGACTTTGCTTGTCAAATACTCAACAAAAGTTGATTCCATGATTCTGAACATTGCAACCGTCATAAATATGAATCAATCAAGTGTCTTAACTTGATCACATGACCAAGGAGATGCTGCAACGGTCTTATGTGTGAAAAATTCTCATAAGTCACTTTTTATAGTGTTGTAACTTTGAATGGTCATTAAATGAACTGTTGTACATCGAGGACTACCTGTAATTATTCCATACATATGTTAATTAACAATTAACAGTATATGCTTGAATTTTATTAGAAATTGAGATTATATAGTTGTATAATGTTGTCTGGTGTGTTAAATTATTTTGCAAATATGATCATAGTAGTTAATATGTGTCTATATTGCTGTGTATTAAAATATTTTGAAATGCAAACAATTAAAATAATGATTTTTAAAAAGTAATTGGATGTCAATGTGATTAAAACTCCCATAGTAAATTACCCAGTATTTGAATAAAATTGCTATGCAATTTTATAAATAGTACAAATTTGGGACTTTTATAGAAAGCTTTATGGAAATAATTATTCTCCAGCATGACGAGTGGAGAATCCACCAATGGGTTATGCTTGTCTTCTGCCTGTAGACTAAGTCAGCCAATTTTGCTCTGCCTCTTCTTGGGACCTCCCTTCCCCAGTTCTCGACTTAGTCTCAGCCTGTTCAGACAGAATTATCTGGCTCCAGAAGTAATTCCTTTGAATCAGGTCGTATTTTTACTTAATTTAATTCATTTTCAAGGGGAGGGGGAGGGAGCAAAGGACGAACGGCCGTTTCGTTCTTTTCCCTTCATTGGATGATTGCAGCGCTGCTGCGAGGCTCTTAGAACCAAGCCGATCGTCGGGCAGAATAAAGAGCTGGGGCACCATTTTTCTTCGAGCAGCGAGCAAGCCCCAGGGCGAGGGGAGGCTGCTTCTACACCCCCCCAGCACCCTCCTCCCTCTATAGAGATCGCTTGGGTTCCTCTCAGAGGAGCAGCACGTCTTTTTAACAGTTTTTCAGCCACTCATTTTCCACAAGCCAGCTGATCCACGGATGCTATTAGATCTCCTGTGGCTTTTCCAAAAGTTTTTTTGAGCTGCAGGGAGCTAATAGAACTTTGTGGTCTTCCCCGAAGCCAGTTGAGCCGCGGAGAATCATATGGCTCATAGGGCTTCCCCTGGAGATCAGCTGAGCCGCGGAGAACAAGTGGACTCCCGCGGTTTGCCTCGAAGCTCCGCCAGTCGGCGGAGTGTTTAATTTCACCGCACAGCCTTTTTTTTCTGGGAGCCCAACCAATAGGCGGGCACAGATCGAGCTCTGCCGGCCTCCCTGATAAACAGCTGAGCCACGAAGAGCGATCAGAAGAAGCTTGGTCGCCATCTTACTTCCACGTGTTTGCAGAGTAGGGAAGGGAGAGCGGTATTCAAACCGCTAGCCTTTTTCTCCTTTTGCCTCAGGACAATTCACAATCAGTCTGCTTCCTTAGACATGTCTTTAAAAAAAATTATTAAAAAAAATAATCAAAATCAAAGAAATCAATTCAATCAAGTTAATACCTTTTCATAAAAGGAAAGGGGAGACAGTCACAGGAAACTGTCAGAATCCAATTGTTCACTGATCTAAACCTGCACAGGGCCTCGTATTGAGATTTCTCCCAGTTCTTGAGCTGGGATATCTCTTTTTCTGTCAATGGCAGACACAAACACTGCTCAATCACCGCAGGATTCTCCCATCAGCCCTCCTGGGTGCAAGAGGCCAAGATCATCTAATCAGGAGGTGGCAGGCAGAATCAGAGCCAAAGCAATTTTTGGCAAGAGACCTTTTAAGGCAGCGAATAAGGAGGCCGAGCATAGACACCAGGCCCTGGAAAAACAGTTTTCTAGGACCAAAAAGAGGCAGGTCACAGCAGAGGATGGTCTAGTTCCACCTACTTACAAAGAGGAAGAAATATTTGGCCCAATGAAGCTAGTGAGGAACCTCTGGAAACAGAGGCTGATGCAATACAGGCAATCAAATCCCCCCTTAGTGAAGGGCCCGAAGGCCGGGGGACGGTGACAGGTCCTCGTACCTCAGATAACCAAGGAACCTTGTCATCGGAACACTTACAATCTCTGATATCACAGGCCGTCGCTCAGGCAATGGCTTCTTCAAGACATCATTGTTCCAGGGCCAGATCTGTGACCTCAAGAGGTCGTTCCCATCTCTCTCAAGAGGAAGCCTCTGTATACCAGGATTCAATCTCCTCTTCTCGATCTTCCAGAGGCAGGAAGTCTCCTGCCGAGGATCATGAACAGACAGACCAGGGACTGTCAGAGGATGATGACATATCCCCAGACCCCCCACCATTCATGGGTCTATTTAACCCCACCCTATTCAAGCCCCTGCTTCACAAGGTCAGCAGCACGGCCAAAATTGAGAGTGCCTTGATGCCTCAACTAGTCAGGTCACAAACAACAGGGTGTTTTCCCAGCCTACCTACACACAACAATTTATTCCCTGCCCCCCTCTCTTTTTTTGATTCAATTCAGAATAATATGGGGGCACAGGGATCTTTCCTACCGATGGGAACAGACAAGAAGCTGTTCAACATAGATCCTGTCTTGTCAGAAGTAATAGAGGTTCCGACAGTGGATGAGCCTCTAGCCGTGCTTTTTCCCCGTCCACGGTAACCGGAGATGCAGCAGAGGCCCTGAAGTCAGAGCATAAGAAGGTGGACCTCACCTTCCACAGGACACACCAAGTCTCAGCGTGGGCAATCAAGGCAGCTATTTTTAATTCCTTTTTTGCTAGGACTGCGTTATTCTGGCTCCACCAACTCCAGGCGAGAACCTCCCCAGAGGAGGAGAGAACCCACCAGGACTTAAGAAGGTTAGTGGTGGCAACGGAATTCTTGGCAGATTCATCCTTGCTCGCGGCAAACTATTCTGCAAGGGCAATAGCATACAACACAGCTGCACATAGACTGCTGTGGCTCAAACAGTGGTGAGCCGACATTAAAGCAAAGTGGTGATTGGCGGCAGCACCCTACAAGGGCGGCAAGCTTTTTGGTGAGGCCCTTAATCCTTATCTGATAGAAAACAAGGATAAACGCCCACCAGTCAAAAAGAACGGAGAGGAGAGTCTCTTCCTACCCTCGCAGGCCGTCCTTTCGATTTGAGGCATGCCCAAAGCAGAACTTCTTTTCCCGTCCCTATCAGCCCAGATCAGATTGACAGGGCGAAAGAACAGGCAGCAGAGACAGATTTAGGCAACAATTCCAGTCAAAGCAGCCCTTTTGTGGAGCGGGGGTTCATCTCTTTTGCAAGTCCAAGTGACAGCGGGGAGGACTCTCCCATTGGTGGCAGGCTGGCCCTCTTCTCACAGAAATGGCAGGCCACCACCACGGACTTTTGGATCTTAAACACTGTCAGATTCGGTCTCTCACTGGAATTCATCTCCAAACCCCCAAACCGATTCATTCCTTGTCCACTGTCAAGGGATCCAACCAAAAGGCAACTCCTCAGGGAGGCCATCCTGCACCTACTGGACATCCAGGCAATAGAGCCGGTGCAGAAGGAGCAACAGGGACAGGGGTTCTACTCCATATTATTTTTAGTCCAAAGAGTTTGGAGGTGGAGAGCAATTCTAGATCTAAAAGATCTGAACACCCACCTGGCTTACAGGAGGTTCAAGATGCAGACCCTTCAGTCAATATTAGCAAGCATCAGAAAGGGAGATTTCCTGACGTCCATAGATCTGACGGAGGCCTACCTTCACATCCCAATCCTGCCGGAACATCGAAGGTTTCTCAGGTTCTGCCTCGCAGGGCAGCATTTTCAATACAGAGCCCTTCCCTTTGGCCTGTCCTCGGCCCCCAGAGTATTCACAAAGGTTCTGGCGATCCTCGCAGCACACATGCGGGCAACTCCGATGCGCATCCAGGGCTACCTGGACGACATTCTCATCCAGTCCTCATCAGTCCAGGCTGCACAGTCAGATCTAACACTGACCCTAAAGGTTCTTCAGGCCCATGGGTTCTCAATAAACTTTCAGAAGAGTCAAACGGTCCCATCGATCCATCTTCTTCATTTGGGAGCAGTAATAGACACGCTAAGGTGCGAGGTCTACCTCTTTCGAGAACGCAGGAACAGCATTCAAACCCTGGTCAGGCTAATCCGAAGAAGGCGGACCACCACACTGGCTACGCTCTCCAGCTTACTAAGAAAGATGATATCATGTATAGCGATCGTGCTGACTACACTCCAGAGACTTGCAGTGGTTCCTACTCCCATTCCAGAAAGAGGGAACCGGCGCCTCCAACTGAAAGGTAAAGGTGCCACCAGGAGTCCTGAATTCACTAAAGTGGTGGTTGTCCCCAGCGATGACAAGGGGGCACATGTTCAAGGAGACCGTCTGAGTCACCCTGACCACAGACGCCAGCCTATTCGGTTGGGGAGCACATCTACAATACAAGTTGGCACAGGGCCAATGGTCAAAGGAGGATCTAAAACACAACATAAACTGGTTGGAGCTCAGAGCCATACATCTGGTCCTCCGTCAATTTCACAACGCAGTGGTGGATCAACACATCTTAGTGCTCTTGGACAACGTGGCAGCCAAAGCCCACGTCAACCAAGGGGGGCACGCGGTCCAGGGCCCTCATGACCAAGGCCAAATCGATGGGAACCTGGGCCGAAAACAATCTAGCCTCCCTCAGGGCAGAGCACATATCAGGAGAGGCAAATCAACAGGTGAATTCTCTGAGCAGGGCAACAATAGACCACTCAGAGTGGAGCCTACACCCTGCTCTCTTCAGGAAAGCATCAGCTCAATTCGGTCACCCAGTACTGGACCTGTTTGCCAGCCCCAAGAATGCTCAGCTCCCAAGATTCTTCTCCCGTTTCCTGTCTCCAGGAGCGGAGAGAGCAGATGCCCTCCAGGGACATTGGCCGGAGGGGTTACTATACGCCTTCCCTCCACTTCCTCTGATACAGGCAACCATCAGGAAGATATTGCAGGAACAAGCAGAGGTGATACTCATTGCTCTGCCCTGGCCAAGACGGCCGTTGTTTGCCGACCTTGTAAGTCTTTCTGCATTCCCACCATGGAGGTTTCTGCATGATCAAATCTCCCTCAGTCAGGGGACTCTACTTCATCCAGAGCCATAGTGGCTCCAATTAACTGCCTGGCACTTGAGCGGAGCCTCCTAGAAAGGGAAAACTTTTCACAAAGAGTCATTAAGACAATCTAGGCCTCAAGAAGGCCCTCAACTAACAGAATTTATGACTCCACATGGAAAAACTATTACACCTGGTGCACAAGGCAGCAGCTAGAACCTTTTAGTATTTTATCCCAAGGATCTTAGACTACTTAGCAGAGGATCTGGACAGGGGCTTGGCACCCAACACAATTCGTAGGCAGGTGGCCGCCCTATCCACTATTCTTACATATGGCAACTCTGAACCACTAGCCAAACACCCAGCAGTGCGGTTTTTCATTAAGGGCGCAACAAACAGCAGACCATCCATGGTCCACAGATATCTCTCCTGGGATCTGTCCAAGGTCCTGCAAGCCATTATCTCACCTCCATTTGAACCTGTCAGGACCTGCACATTACAATTCTTGACCCTTAAGGTTGCATTTCTGATCGCAGTCACTTCAGCAAGGCACATTTTAGAGTTGGCAGACTATCAGTTAGAGAGGATCTCTGTACCTTCCACACGGACAGGGTGGTCTTACGCTTGGACCCCTCCTTCGTTCCCAAGGTTAACACCCTGTTTCACAGAACACAGGAGGTGCTGCTACCAGATTTTTGCCCTCAGCCTTCCCATGAATTGGAGCGCAAGTGGCACACCCTGGACGTTCGGAGGGCCCTAAGGCAATACATTAAGCGAACAGCACCCTTCCACCAATCGGAGGCCCTGTTCGTTTCCTTCCACTCACACACAAAAGGTCAAAAAGTCACAGCTTCCACAATCAGTAGATGGATCAGGAAGTGCATAGCAGTGGCATACCAGGGACAGTCTCTAGTAGTCCCCAGATAAATCACCGCACACTCCACTCGCAGCGCTGCCACTTCAGCAGCGTGGGCGACTCAAGCACCGATTGAGGAAATATGTAGGGTGGCGACGTAAGCGTCACCTTCTCCCTTCATAAGACACTACAAGTTATATAGGTTCTCATCTGCGGAAGCCTCATTTGGCAGGAGGGTCCTCCAGTGCGTAGTATCAGAAAGTGGGACACAGGCCCAGACTGCTTCCCACCCGCAGGGACAGTGAGGCTTTGGTATGTCCCATTGGTGGATTCTCCACTCGTCATGCTGGAGAAGGGGCATTGTCTTACCTGAACGCCTTTTCTAAGCATGACGATGGAGAATCCACTCCCACCCTTAGGGCCAGTCAGGTCCTGTGCAGGGAAGAGGATTGAGCCAACAAACAGAATCATAGTCAGCAACTTTCGCCTCAGTCGAGAACTGGGGAAGGGAGGTCCCAGGAAGAGGCGGAGCAAAATTGGCTGACTTAGTCTAGGGGCAGAAGACAAGCATAACCCATTGGTGGATTCTCCATCGTCATGTTGAGAAAAGGCGTTCAGGTAAGACAATGCCCCTTCTACCAGTTCAAGCAGAAATATTGTTCATTTGAAGAATGCACATCTGAATCAATATCTGCAACTGATCACCATATATTAGGCTTCATCCTGGATAATACTGGTGTGCTCATATGGAAAATGCAAGTTTAACTTGCAATGCAAACAAAAATAGAGGATAGATTTCCCTTTGCTTGCTTCCATTGTGGAAAATTCATTTATTCATTTTCATTTATTTTGACTTCTTTATTTCTGCTCGAGGAAGGATGAATTTACTGCACAGAATGAGCAGGAGTTTCTCCTTCTCTCCTGGAATCCAGAATTTCAGTGCTGCCTAGGAAAGAGGATTAAAACAGCCCCATCTTCTTCTTAATTGGCAGGCATATTCCATAAAATAACCCAGAAACCTAATGAATATGTGGATATAGCAGAAGAGAAGTTGAATTAGGAAGTCTGCAGAGAAGTAGAAAACAAAGCTTCCAATTCAAAGACAAGCAAATCAGTAGCAGTCCCAGGATGACACCAAGAATGGCAAGCCCTGAAGCTGCAAGATTCAGTGAGACTGAGATAAAAGATCAGAGGGAAGAGCCTGACTAATATTTGCAAAGTAACAGCAGAAGCACCCCCACTGTGTGCAGGAGTCCATGCAGAGAAATCCATAAAACAGTTCAAGAAAGAGCAGATTCTTTTTTTCAGTTTGGGGTTCTAAAAATATGTGTTTTTACACCAAGAATTCAAATCTGTTATTTTTGCAATTGCACAACATTTAGCTGGGTAAATCCATATCTGATCATATACCCCACAAAGTCTCTTGTAACCAAATACTGTTAATGTTATCATCTCAAAATTACACCTTGTGCTACAAAAATTAAAGTTTTTTCTGCATGAATTTTATCTAGCTAAGCAAAAAATAATCCATGCAATCATAAACTAACATCAGAAAGCAATTATCTGAGTTACAAAAATTAATTTTGTAAGTTAATTTCATCGAGTCTTGTTTTGATTCATTTTTTGACATCAGCTGCTGACTTGCTTCTTGGCCTCTGATATAACCCTCACATTTCTCACGTGTATACGCTATTTGTTGCCTTTGTGACCTGTTTTACACATCTCTCTATTGATTGGGCATGACAGAGCCACTGAGGTACTTGCATTGGTTCATCAATGAATTTCTTTATTTTCGCTGTAGTCAGTTTGCATGTCAAAGGTGGCTCATATATACCTCCAGACCAGTCAGTCCAGCAGAGTGGATGTTCTAGCGTTGATTAAAGGCGTTTTTTTGCACGTACAGAAAAATCTCCCAGCGCATCATCGTCTGCACCCCTCAGATCAATTATCTTTTGCACACCAGCTCTCGTCTCTTGAATGTCATCTGAACACAAGAGTGTCTTGATTATCTTTTCACTAAAAGCATACCATGCTGAGTGCTGAATGTTGGCAAAACAGCATCTACTACAGCCTTCTTTTGCAGTCTGATGTGCTGCAGCTGGATCAGCACATGATGCGGGCCTTCAATCCAGGAATGTTTTACTTTGATATTGAACCAGTAGTACACACCAACGATGTATTCCACTATCATTCTTCAGTTTTGGAGAGTTTTGCCTTTAAAGCCATGTTTTGAAGCCCATATTCAACAAAACCTATTTGCAGATGTCAACCAGTGTGAATGATTTATGGGGCCAATTTCCAGAAGAGCCAGATCTGTGGGAAATTCTCCTGTCCTTATTACCTGTGTGATCCTATATCCATACGCTTGATCAGTAGAGAGATCATTTGCAACAATGTCGCTCAGTGAAATGAGAGGCTTATCAATTGAAACTCTGATGAATGAAGAATCAGTATCAAGTTCTGTTGCAGTTTCTAGCATGTTGCCAATGTTAGCTGCCCATTTGTTGTTAGACAAGATCTTCCCATCCAATTTTGTGATTAAGTGTCATAGGGGTAACTCGTGTGGAGTACAAACACCAACTAGATCAACTTCCAGCTAAACTTGACTTCTATCCAGTGCATGGCACTACCTTCACAGCCAGTATTAACACATGTAGAATCTCCTCCAATAGCCTTCAAGCTTTTGTCAATGCCTTTCTTCTTCATGAAATACACCAGATTATCTGTAATCATTTGAGCAGGTTTTCCTATTTTTGAGCCTTTCTCTGGAGTGAAATGATAAAAGTATCTTCCACCCAGCTCACTGCACACAGAATAATATTCTTCTTTGATGGTACTGGGGAATTGCTGGTCTGAATTGTTTGCTTTCAGCATAACTAACCCTTGTCAGACCACATCTGGAGTACTGTATCCAATTTTGGTCACCATCCTACAAAAAAGATGTTGAGACCTTGGAAAAAGTTCAAAGAAGAGCAACTAAGATGATCAAAGTCCTGGAGACTAAAACATGAACAACAGCTGCAGGATTTTGGGTTCAGAGACATCTTAAAGGAGGAAATAGAAAATAATGTTAAAACTGGGACTCAATGTGATATTTCAGTTTTTCTTTTGAATAATTTTACAGACATGTATAAAATTCTGTTTTCACTTAGTCATGATGGGGCATTGAGTATAGATTAATGAGAAACAAATGAATTTCAACAACTAGAATCAGGCTGCAACATAATAAAATTGACAAAAATGAAGGGGGTCTGAATATTTTCTGATTGCACTGTAAAAGTAAAACAAGATACAAATGTTTTCTTTTGTTTATAATTGTTTAGTAGAAGTTTGGCGATGTAAAGCATTTATATATTCTGTATCAACCAATTCCCCTCCCCCAGTCATGTTATTTCTGTAATATATGACAGATTATAATTGTTGAATTTGTCATGGTGACCATTCTTAAGGTATGCATTTTTAAAGAGTCTCAATTTAGAATCAGATCCAACTTTAGAAGCATGGTCCATCTATTCTATTCTATTCTATTCTATTCTATTCTATTCTATTCTATTCTATTCTATATTTAAAAAGATAGCTACCAACCTTGGCTGATCTTAAAAAGCTAAATAGGATTGGACCTAGTTAATAATTGTCAGGCTACCAGGAAGTACCAGGCCTGTTGGCTAGACTGAGAATTTAAAAACCATCCTGAAGGGAATAGTAGATCACTTCCATGTTACTGCCAAGAAAAATATATGCGTATGAAATAATCAGGAATCAATTTCAAAAAGATTTTAACTTTACTTTAAAAAACCCTTTGATTAACAAAATTGTTTTTATTGAATTATGTAGAAGTGTATATATAGCTCTTTTGTTTTACTCATTTTTCCATATTTTAAGATTAAAATGTGTAATTGACTAATATTTTTAATCAACTATAACCACTTACTCTGTCATCACTTAGACTATCCCTTGTCCATCTATCTGCAGTACTTTCCACATTTGATTTTTGCTTTGCAAAATTACAATAAAAGACCAATTTAGGTGCTTGATTTTCTTGGCCATACAATAATCAATTAAGCAGGCATCTAAATTAGTCATTAATCCATTGAAATTTTTTTCCCAATAAAATTGAAAATTGAATTTTGCTTAGAATATTCTCCAGCATGGAAGGAATGTAGAATCCACGAATGGGTTTTAGAAGTCCTCTAGCCCAATTAGACCAATCAATCAA
>JANHFS010032915.1:0-10300 GCA_032467975.1 Trimeresurus albolabris
CAGTGGTGGCGAACCTATGGCACGGGTGCCAGAGGCGGCACTCAGAGCCCTCTCTGTGGGCATGCGTGCCGTCACCCCAGTCCTAGGTCTTCAGCTGGGTTTTATAAAAACCTTTTTGCTTTAGGCCTCCGCCGCCGTGTACAAAAAAAAAGGTTCAATCAATCAATCAATTTCAACTTCTCGCAAGAAAAAAAAAGATCTTGCAAAGTTGTAATTGATTGAACTTTTTAGTCCCACCCAGTCTGCCGTTACCACCATAGCCACGCCCACCCAATGGGCCATGCCCACCCAATGGGCCACGCCCACCCGGCACCCGACGATGCATAAGTGGGTTTTGGGTTGCAGTTCGGGCACTCGGTCTCTAAAAGGTTTGCCATCACTGGGCTATATAAATACAAACACAGGAATTAGAGCCAACAACAAATCCATCTCCCAAATCTGTCTCTAAAATAATGACAATAATATCAACCACAAGTGCAACAAATAATTCAGCTGGATCATCTTCCAATATGATCTATGTCTATCATCTACCGCAGGGGTGTCAAACTACCGGCCCATAGGCCGGTTTCATCATACCGGAGCCGTGCCCACCTCATTGCCGACAATGGCAAAATAGTCCCGATACGTCTCACGAGTCACGTGACATCGCGAGTTTGACATGTCTGATCTACCAGCTATCTCTTTTATTGTCCTTTAATGTATCATATAGGAAAACAAACAATCCTGACCCAAAAGAACAAATATCTACAATTATAATAGAATCAAGGAAATAATCAGCAGGAGAATATACAATACTAAGTCAGTTTGTTACTGGTCTCCTAGAACAAGAGAATATTTCAAGGATGAGGTTCTAAACTGCAACTTGCCAACTTTTCAATTCTATATATGTGAGACTGACTAGAACACATACAGAAGTTTCTCTTCTACTTTTGTAAACTAGATATTTAGTGGGAAAGACTCAGGCAGCACTAGAACTCACAGTCTCCAAGTTTCTATCCTGATGCTTTAACTACTACGGTACATCAGACTGGCTTTTCCACAATATTTCAACACATACAAAAAAGTGCTTAGTGATAGGAACCAAGAAATAATATGCAATTCCCACTGAAAGGATTTTGGTTCCATCTATGTATTCCTTTTACAACATTCTTATCTAGTTTGGAACATACTTCACAGATTATTTTTCTTTATTAACATTATGTTAACTCTTAATTATATATTGTATTCCCTCTCCATCAATCAAATATTGATGCATGATGCAATTCTGTACTATATCAATGTCAAATATTTATGTAATTTCTTTCGAGACAAATGCTACTATTTTTTTTCTTCATTATAATCATAATTGAAGTTCAGTCAAGTGCATTACTGAATCACATTAACATGATAAAAATTAATTGAAACTCATTTAAACTTGGGATTCATATAGATTCTTCACAATTCAGAAATATTTTCTGTGAGAACTATATTTATTTATTTATTTGCAAAATTTCTTTTAAATATTTGCTATTAGTAAAAATAGGGAAATTAGTGCTGAGGAGAAAAAAAAATCTGAAAAAATAATTTCTACAGATATAGTGTGATAGTGATTAAGGTTGGACTGACACCAGAAATGCCCACATTCTTGTCTACCTCAGTCACAGAAGTTCACTGGATGACATATGAAAAGTAGGATATTTCTCCAATATGAAAAGTAGGATATCTAATATATAAATAAAATGCACTGATTTTATTCTAATTTAACTTTAGGAATCTGAAATAATTATAAATATAAGTGTCATGGTTCCAACAGGTGAAACTCTTCAAAAGAACTTCGAGGCATTGTTTACCTTAAAGAATCTTTTATTCGAGAAACAAAGTATCGGCACTACATAGTGGAATCCAAAAATTAAATTCCCCTCTCCTGGATATAAAATAACAAAGCACAATTCCCTCCTCCAATAAACAGTCATAGATCACATTCCCCAATTAGCTTGAAGTGCGGGCTTTTTCCCCAGCTCTCCAGCCCGCCAAAACTCTATCAACTCTGGGCCCAGTGACCTTGGGTTCCCACGGCTCAGTTATTGTTCTATGACTAGCTGGACTCTCATCCACATTCCCCCTCCCAGCATCAACTAACTCTAAAAGCAATAGAGAAAAATGGCTACATTTTCATCTGTTGTCAAAGCAAGAACATCTGATGTTAGCAGCATTGACATCAGGCCCCCCTTACAAAAAGGACAAATCCTGTAATGCAATCAAAAGCACAGGTTAGGTTAGTGGTTGCTTCTTGGTTTGTTAGGGTTCTTATAGAACCTTTTAATGAGTCTGTCAGCTTTTACCCTGCTAGATTTCACCCAGGTGGCCTCAGACAATGGATATCCCTTCCATTGCACTAAGTACTGCAATTTCCCTTTAAAAATTCTTGAATCAAGAATGCGCTTTTACTTCGTAGTGAATCTGTCCTGCCACTACTAGATGTCCAGGTGCCTTCTTAGGGGGAGGTCTTAAGGTGGAATCCCAAAAAGGTTTCAACAGGCTACAATGGAAAACAGGGTGAACTTTCCCTAAGAGCCTGGGAAGTTTTAGTTCTACCAAGACTGGGTTAATGATCTTTACAATGGGGAAGGGTCCTAAGTAATTCAGTCCTAACTTCTTACTAGGTAACTTAAGCCGTAAATATTTGGTGGACAGATAAACCTTTTCCCCAACTTGGAATGTCCTCTGAGGAGCCCTTTTTTATCTGCCTGTTTTTTGTATGTCTTGGAAGCCTTTTTCAAAGCAGTTTTCATGGTTTTCCAGACTTCTTCCCACCTCCTCATCCATTGATCAAGAGTTTGAGAAGCGAAGGGTCCTTGAGGATATTCGGGTATTGGGCTGAACTCTTTTCCTGTGGCCACTTTAAAAGGCATGAAGCCAGTGCTGCTGTGAACAGAGTTATTGTAAGCCACCTCTGCGAAAGAAAGAAGGCCAGTCCAGTACGTTTGTTGATAATCCACATAGCATCAGACATCTGTTCCACCATTGAGTTCGCAGATTCAGCCACTTCATTGATAGACAGGTGAAAGGCCAATGATAGTCCTTGAGATGAGCCAATTAGTTTAACAAAACTCCTCCAAAACCTAGCTGTAAACTGCACCCCCATCAGAGATTATTCGTTTTGGGGCACCATGCAGTCTGTAGATGTGTTTCAGGAACATCTTGATTAGTCGTTGGGCGGACGGGAGCCCTTTGCAGGCAATAAAGTGAGCCTGCTTTGAAAACAGATCTATCACAGTCCAGATGACTGTATTTCCCCTACTTTCAGGTAGGTCTACTATAAAATCCATAGCAATTTCTTCCCATGGTTGGGAAGGGTCCACCACCGGTTGTAATAACCCAGGGGGTTTCCCCAGAATTCTTTTCATGGTGGCACATATAGCACAACTCCGGACATAGTTTTCTACATCCCATTTCAACCCCGGCCACCAAACTTGTCGACGGATGAGGTGAAGTGTTTTTAAATATCCAAAGTGCCCAGCCTGTTTTACATCATGGCCAGGCGTTAAGGCGGAGGGTCTCGGGCAAGTGCAAGTGCAGCTTTGTAAGCCAAACCATCCCTGCAAGTTAGGGAGGTTTGATTGTCCTTGAACCATTGGTCGCTGAGGAGCTCTCGTTTTATTTTCTTTGCCCCAGGGTCATCGGGGTTTGGGACTCTTGAAGGCGGGACTCTGCATGGTGTGAGTTGAGAAGCAGTTTGTGGAATGGAAATAATTACTTCATTAAACTCTTCACGCTGGCTCTTGTACTGGGGCAGTCTGGATAAAGCATCAGCTAATAAGGTTTTTTCTCCCTGGTATGTATTTTAGGGTGAAATTAAACTGGTTAAAATATTGCGCCCATCGTACTTGTTTTGGGGACAATTTGCAGGGAGTTTTCAGTGCTTCTAGGTTTTTGTGATCAGTCCATACCTCGAAAGACACCTTGCTCCCTTCTAGATAGTGTCGCAAAGACTTCCTTCTCCCACACAGCCCACCTCCTCTCGCACTCAGCGATTTTTTTTGAGGTGTAGGTGCAGGATTGTAGGATCCCACTCTGGTTCTTCTGCAATAACACAGCTCCAATGGCCACATCACTGGCATTGGCCTGAATCACAAAGGGCTTCCCTAGGCAAGGATGCTTTAAAACTGGTTTGACCGCAAATAGCCTTTTTAAATTTTCAAAAGCGGTTTGACAGTTCATAGTCCATGCTAATGGTTGGCCCAGACATGGCTTTCCTCTCTCCTTGCCTGTTTTCAGTAATTCCATTAGGGGTTAGGCAATTTCAGCAAAGGAGGGGATGAACTAGCGGTAGAAGTTGGCAAATCCCAGAAAGTTCTGGAGTTGTTTGCGAGTCTTTGGGCTCTGCCATTCAACTACAGCTTTCACTTTGGTCGGGCCATTTCAATGCCTTCATTGGAAATTCTGTAGCCAAGATAATCTAGTTGGGTGTGGTGAAACTCACTTTGATAGTTTAACATAAAGTTTGGCATTCAACAGTTTCTTTAGCACTTCTCTCATTAGTTTTACGTGGTCACCCATATTAGTGCTGTATATCAGGATGTCATAAAGATACACCAAAACCCCTTTGTATAAATGGTCATGTAGTACCTGATTGCTCAGCTGCGTAAAGTAAGCTGGAGCCCCCTGTAGTTCAAAGACTTTAAATAGGTAGCTCCCCATGGGACAGTTAAAGGCAGTCTTCCACTCATCTCCCTCCTTTATCTTCACCCAGTAATATGCCTCTCTCAAGTCCAACTTAGTGAAGACACTCTCCTTTGCCAGGTGGGTAAATCCTTCAGGAGGGGGAGGGGGTATTTGTTTTCCATGCTCACAGTGTTCAGACTTTTATAATCCATGCAGAGGCAAAGCGACCCATCTTTTTTTTCTTTAAATAACACAGAGGCTCCCATGGCAGACTTGGACCATTTGATAAATCCCCTTGCTAGGTTCTTGTCCACATACTGCTGCATCTCCTCCATTTCAAGGGGGGACATAGCATACATTCTCGGTTGTGGGAGTTTGGCTCCCGGTAACAGTTTGATAGAGCAATCATTGGGTCAGTGGGGAGGCAGGGTGATGCATTCTTTCTCATTAAATGCCTCCGCTAAGTCCTGGGTATTCACTGGGGATGAGTGGCTTGCCTGGTTGAGACAAGGCAGTTATTTGCGCTAGCTCATTGGGTGGGCTAAGTTCTTCTGTAACGTCCATTGAGTTAAGGGGTGGCTTGGGTCCTATAGGTAACCTCACAGTCCTCATTCCCTTCTCCTATCAGATAAATGGCTTCCATTTGTTTAACCAGGCTAGCCCTAGGATCACCTCCTCAGTCATTTTCAGAGACAGCATAAAACGAATGAACTCCCAGTGCTCACCTATTTCTAAGTATAGGGGTTCAGTAAATAGTGTGACTAACGTTCCTCCCATTAGGGAGCCATTGGTTTGCTTAAACCTCATGGGTTTGGAGAGCAGCTTTGCTCGTACGCCCATTTTCAGGGAAAGTGACAAGCTAATAACGCATCGGGAGCATCCAGAGTCCACTAGTACTTTCAAATATACCTGTGCCCCCATCTTAAGGATTATGAGTTTGGCAGGAAAAAGTTGGAATGTGTCAACTCACCATCGGGTCATTCTCTCCTTTGTCATTGCTGCCGTAGGAGGGTAGAGTGATGGCAGGTCTAACTTGGGTTTCGGCACTCTCCTACGTGAGGAACGTGACTTGGGCAATGGGTTCCTGCATGATCAAGTTGGATTTTTCTTTCGCCGGCTGCTGGACTGGTTTCTTTCTCGCTGGTGGTCCCGGTCTATTCTGCTGTTGAGGCTAAGGGAGGGCAACTCGCTGCTCAATGTCCCTGTTGTCCACATCTGAAGCACTTGATCGGTAGGCCTGAAGTGGCCTGGGATTTTCAGTAGCCGTGGTGGTTGTAAGCTTTCGGTGGGGTGGCTGCCATTTGGGTTGATCTGGCCTTGGCTTGGCTTCTTGTGGAGGTGGCTTCTTATAGCGGGCAAGTTGGATGTACCATTCTTGCAACTGATTAGGGACTGCTCAATAGACAAGCCTGGGAGAGATGGTCATGTAGTCCCTCCTTGAAGTGATGGACTAGAGATTGCTCGGGCCACCTCTCTATTCGGCCAGCTATCTTGCAAAACTCTCGCATGTATTCCAGTGCAGCCCTGCCGGCTTGTCTTATCTTATGGACTTGCTCCTCCGCTTTGAGGGCAATGGATGGATCCTCGAACCTTGCTCTCAGTCCTAGGAGGAAGAGATGGAGGTCCCCCAACTCGGGTGCTTGCTCGTTGTATAAATTTTCAGCCACTTGGATGCTTCCCCTTCCAAGCTGGACACAACCATGTCAACCATAGCGGCTGGGTTCGGGTAGAAATAGGCACAGCGGTTCAAGTGAGAATGCATCTGATTGAGGAAAAAGATCAGCTTCTCTGGGTCTTCATCAAAGGTGGCTCTAAGAGGTGGCACCATCAGTGGTTGCTGCGCTCCCCAGGGAGCCTGCATTCCCAGTGATTGCTGGCCATCCCACTGTGGATGTTGCACCCCAATGGTTGCTGGCCTCCCTATGGCGGCTGTTACATCCCCAGTTGCTGCAAGCCTCCCAGCGGTTGTTGCACATTTGGGGGCTGTGGCCACCCCCATGGCTGTTGTTGCATTGCTGGCGGTTGTGGCACCCCAAATTGCTGTATGACCCCCAATGGTCTCAGCGGCTACTGAAATGGCAGTCCCAGTTGCTGTGGGCCTCCCAGTGGTTGCTGCATGCGTGGGGGCTGTTGCCACCCCTACTGCTGCTGACCTACGGGTGGTTGTGGCATCCCCAGTTGTTGTAGACCCCCCCGGTGGCTCCAGAGGTGGTGGTTGCTGGATCTCCATCGATTGTGGGCCCCTCGGCAGTTGCTGTACATTCAGAGATGGTGGCCAGCCCCATTGCTGCTGCTGTACTCCTAGCGGTTGCTGACCCCCTGGCGGCTGCATCATCCCCGGTTGTTGCAAGGCCCCCATCTGCTGCTGCACATTCAGGAGGTGCGGCCACCCCCAGTTTGGTTGCTGCACCATCAGCGATTGCTGGCCTCCCATCTGTGGGGGCTGCAACATCCTCCACTGTTGTATGGGCCCCGGGCTGGGTGGCCAGTAAGCCCATTGATCTGGGCTTCGGCTGTCCTGGTGACAGCTTGGGCTCTTATCTTGCTGCCACGATCTGGGCTTTTGGAGGGGCGACAACTGGAGCTGTCTCTCCCTGTGGGGCTGGAGGCCATGGTAGGTGGCTCTGAGGACGGGAAAGCTCCTTGACCTGCGCAGGTGGGAGTTTGATCTTGCCCCCATCCGAGAGACCTGAAAAAGTTCCTTCTCCACCGGCGCGCTGGCCTGTGCTCCCTCCTCTGAGGTAGCAGCCACTGCCAGATCCTGGTTTCAGGCGCTCCTTCCTTCTCCATGTTGAGATCTTTCCCAAATCTTTGTTGGCAAGTGTCTTCAACCACTAGGCCACTATATAGTGGAGGTATCAACACCCAAGATACAATTCCCTACTTAAAATAATCTTTAGTATTAGAACAGAGGTCTCTAATCATTTTCGGTTGACGGACTGGAGAGAAAGGGAGGGGGAAGCATTTTACACACGTGCGCGCACACAAACGGGGCCACGAGTACACACGATGCAAATGGGACAGTGCTAGTGCCCACATGACACTCGCTAGCACCGCCCTGTTTTTGCTATGCAGGCACTAGAACCACTCTGTTTTTGCTGCACAGTGCCCCATTTTCACTGCGCAGCACCCTGTTTGCATAGCGGCATTGGGGTTAGAGCGAGTGGGGTGTGTGAGCATGCGCACACACACATGCGCACGCTGGCCAGCCTATTCCACGGCCCGCTGGCCAGCAGGCCACGTCCCAGTAGTGGGCCATGGCCCACAGTTTGGGGACCCCTGTATTAAAAGATAAAGTTAGATCAACAGTACAATCATTTCCAGATCAGAAGTCTAGAGGAATTTATGGAATATGTAGAGGAATATAGCAAGCAAAAGAAGCAGCAGCTGTGAAATATCTAACAACCTATTATGTCAGCAAGTCTGGAGAATTATGCATTGGCCAGCAGATTGGAAGAGTTCAGTCTACATGCCAATACCAAAGACAGAAGAGTTAACAAAGTCAATATAATCGTATCATATCTTTAAATCCATATTCTAGCAAAATAAAACTTAACATCCTCCAGTGCAGACTGGAGCCCTACATGGAAGAAGAGATCTCAGATGTTCAAGCTGGCTTAAACAAAAAGGCCAAGGAATATGAGACATTATTGTTGATACAATCTAATACTAAAAAGTACTTAATATGTGCTTCAGTGATTATAGAAAGGCTTTTGATTGCATTAGTCATGCCATGATGTGATATGTGCTTAGAGAAATGGGAATCCTGGAATATCTCATTGTCGTGCAAAACCTATACAAGTAGACCTTGATGTATAGCAGTTCATTTAGTGACCATTAAAAGTTACAATGGCACTGAAAAAGGTGACTTATGTCTGTTTTTCACACTTATGACCGTTGTACCATCCCTATGCTCATGTGATCAAAATTCAGATGCTTGGCAACTGATCCATATTTATGACGCTTGCAATGTCCCGGGGTCATGTGATCCTCTTTTGCAACCTTCTGACAAGCACAGTTATGGGGAAGCCAGATTCACTTAACAACCCAGTTACTAACTGCTGCAGTGATTCACTTAACAACGGTGGCAAGAAAGGTCATACAATGGGACAAAATTTCTCCCGTTCAACAGTTTTATTAGGTTATGTTATACAAAAAACAATGCAAAAGCAAATAGTAGGAAACATAGGGAAGAGAAAAGGGAAGGAAAAAATGAGGAAAAGAAGGAAAAGAAAGAAAAGGCATTGACTTCCAACTCCCTTTGGTGCAGTAGAATAAGGTATTAATATCAAACCTCAACGTTTTACTTTTACATAATAAATGGTAGTTTAAACTAGCCATTTCTATAACAACAAATCTATCTAATTGGTAAAACCCCAAATCAAAGTTTCATTTTTTCCCCACTTCAAGCACAAAATCCAGAAGCGGTTTCCAAGTAGAAATAAAAGTATTTGTATTTTTTCTTTGATCAAAGCAGTCAATTTAGCCATCTCTGGTAACTCCATCAATTTTTGCAGCCATTCGTCCGTTGTTGGAACAACTTTCTTAATTAGCAACAGAAATTTTTGGATCCACTGTGATTGTAAGTTGAGGACTACCTGTACACAGAAGAGAAAATCACGGTACAGGTGGAACATGGTGAAACAAACTCGCTCCAGGTTGACAAAAGATTGAGACAAGCCTGTAGTCTCCCCTCTTATTTATTCAGCTCATATGCTGAATATGTATTGAGCAATGTGAATTGGAAGACGGTAAACTTGGTTTAAATTTGGAGGGAGAAGTTATGCTACTACTCAGATGAAAATGAAAATGATCTAAAAGCTCTAATAATAAAATTCAAGGAGCACAGTGAAAAAAATGTGATTAAATATAAAGAAGACCAAACTCATCACAACCAGTACAGCAATCAGCTTTACAGCTGCTAATGAAAATATTAAAGTGGATAACTTTTGCCTTTTAGGATCAGCTATCAATAGTAAAGGAACCAGCAGTCAAAACACACTTTGCAGTTGATAGAGAAGACATGAAGGGCTTGGGGAAAAAAATATTCAGATGCTTTGATGTGTCTATACCTAGAAAGATCTGTGACACTCTATTGATGTGAATGTTGGATTTTGAAGAAATGCAAGAGAAAGAGTATTGATGACTTTGAACTTTGGGGTTGGAGAAGACTCTGTGAGTTCTACAGACAGCCAAGAAAAGAAATTAATGGATCATTGAACAAATCAACCCAGGCTTCTGACTCAAGGCACAAATGATCAGGCTCAAATTATAGTACTTTGGACATATAATGCTTAGACTTAGCTCTCTATAAAGTATAATGTTGATGTCAATGCGCAAATACTGTATATTCTTGCGTTGACAAAATATGCAGAACTGTCTGGTATTTTTAGAGTTAATGCAGAGCAGAGGAGGGAGGAGGGAAAAGCCCGCGAAAGAGAGAGGAAGGGAACCTTTGCCCTTCACACTAATTGGAGAACATGATATATGACAGCAAATTTAGGGAGGGAACATGCTGATAACTTAATTGCTCGGGAAGAGAATTTAGATCTTAGCATCACTTCGTTATGCCGTGCCGACATTTTGTAACATAATAAAAGACTTTTAGGAAAATCAATGCCTGGAAGTTCTTTGAAGTGTTTCATTAGCCGGAACC
>JANHFS010033008.1:0-10296 GCA_032467975.1 Trimeresurus albolabris
GAAACAAATTGTTAGGAATATTTACTCTGGAATGTCACGTATGTCCATTTTTGTTTTAATCGTATTATAAATAAAAAACTTTCATTAAAAAAAAAGTCTCCAGTGATGGAGCATCACTATTTCTGAAGGAATCCAAACACTAATTCATAGATTCTGCCATGAATTTGAGGTCTTTTTGAATAGAAGAGGGGGCCTATGGTGAGTTTTCCCCCCCTAGTGAACTGATTCTTAATCTCAGCAACTTGAAGATGTGTGGACTACAATGCCTAATTCCTCAGCCAATAAAGGGAGGTTATTGGAGTCCACCCATTTTAGAGCAAGCTGCCTGAGTCACCTTTGCAAACCCAGAAAGGGAGATTTCTTTCCTCAAACAATCCAATCCAAAATATTTCAAGTCTATTAAAGGACTAATCCTTTCATATCTTGAAGAAAGAAGGAATACTTTTTTTATGAGATGAAATGGCAGAGATAACATGGGTGGAGAGTCCTATATATTCTCATATGAGAGTAGAGGTGATATCCTTTATTTCCGTTGCAGGATGCACTGAGTGAGGAACAAACAATGGAAATAATTGTAAGCTTGTTGACTATCTTCTTCCCTTATCATAGTGAAATATCTTCATTGCATGCAATCAAGAGACCCTTTTGGGATTACACACCACCAAAATTTAGCAAGTATATACAAAGTATATATATTTGTTTTCTGAGGTTTATATATACTAAATATATATTTTTATATTTCTAAAGTATATATACTGTATATATAGTTATCTTGTTTTATGATGAAAGCTATGATACTCATTCTTAAAGAATATCAAACACTTCCACCAACCCCAAAGTTGAGTACTTAAACAAGAATTTTAGGAGTCAGTATGGCCTACATCTGGTTTGAACCTTTTTTTTTTTAAATCACAAAATGCTCTGAAACTGAGCAGATATTCTTATAGCAGGTGGAAGAGGAAATAAAATGCTATTGTGAGATCTCAGCACCACAGGGCTACACTGAAAATCAAGTAGACTGCATATAGGTAGAGACACAAACCTGCATATATAATTATGAGTATGTTTCACATTTGAACGTACTCGGAGGAGGAAGTGGCAGAGAGGAGAGAAAAGAGAGGACTACAGGAAGCGGAATAAAAAAACCCAACAACATTCCATCATAAGGATGTCTTACTTGTAGAGATGTATGACTAAAGAGACTCTCAATTATGGGATGGAATGTGGACATGTTGACCCTCATGTGCCATGTCTGGTAAAGTTCCTCTTTTCTAACCTTATCAGTTTCCAATGTCATTCCTTGGGTTTCTCAATGCCTATAGGAAAATTCAAAAGAGAAAGAAAAGGAAAAAGAAGAATACAATTAATTAAAATTGTCTTTTAGAATTAGAATTCTAATTCTAATTTTTAGAATCACTGTTTTGATAAGGAATGTGTGTTTCCAAAGTGGAGCAAAGCACGTTCATGTAAACGATGGATATCTTTCAAATTTGATGTGCTTGCTTTTTTTCTTACAGAATGCTTTAAATAAAAAGGATGTTGAAAAATTCACAGTAAGTACCTCTTTCATGTTCTGCTTTTTCCCCCTTTTTTTAAAGTAATATACCGGTACTTCTTGCCCTCAATGAAGCATCCTGTGTTATAAGATCCCTGAACCCCAAACCCAACCCCACTTCATTTGGTTGTATGTCTTTTCAGAACTGTCCCCAAGGATGTTTTGCCCTGGGGAAGATTGTCCTGTAATTTCTGTCCCTTTTTGGTGTGACACACTGTGTGGTCCAAATGCAGTTTTGTGGTTCAGGTGGTGTATTTCTTCATTTCCTCTTCCAGGGCCTGTTTTACCAGGAAATGCTGAGGAAAAGAGAAAGAGGGATTTTTCAAAGGATTCAAAAAATTATAATGAAGCCTAAATCTTTCTCTGGGTTACTTAGTCCACACATTAACAGTGTACAAATTTCATGCAATCCCATTATCTTGGCTACAAATTCAATTGCATAATATATTCATTATTAAGGTGATCAGATAGTCTGCATTTACACAATACAGTAAACCACAAAAAAAGCTAACTAAGATGAAAACTATCTAAATTTAGGAAGTTGTGCTGATTCAATCGCCAAGTTATTCTTCTGTCGTAGGACCACACACGGATAGACCTTGACTTACGACCTCAATATAGCCTGCCCATAATGGGCATAAGTCGTGACAGACATAAATCGGGTCACCCACTTGACTGACCTGGTTTTATGACTTTTTTTTATGATGGTCGTCAAGAACTGCCTCGATCATTAGGGCCGGGTTTTGCCAGAAACTGGAATGCGGGTTTTCAACAAAACGATCGTAAATCAGGTTAGAGAAGTCATATGCGATTTCATGTCAGCATAGAAGCAATATCTTTTGTTTTATTTGCAGGACTGTATGGAAGATGAGTGTAAAATGGCTGATTTTGTGGTAAATGCTTCCCTTATGAAATATTCTCGTTGCATGTGATCAAGGACCCCGTTTGCGATTCCACTCCCACCCCCAGCAACCATCACCATTGTCTCCAGAGCATCAGGAAATACGGCGAGGCTAAAATCATGGACCAGTTGTGATAAAGGAGCTTGAGGCACATCTTTATCTCCTAAAATACCCCCACTGCCTGCACTACTGTAAAGCAGGGTGCCCTAAAGTGAGGAAGGGTCGATGGGATTATCCATTATTGTTGTTGTTGCCAATATTAGTGTCAGTGATTCTAAATCTTGGCATCTTTAATATGTGTGGACTTCAACTCCCAGAAATCCCCAACTAGCATATAACTGGGGAATTCTGGGAGTTATAGCTGTTATAACCATGTAACTCTGGCTCCAAACCCTAACACCTCTTCCCTTTATTTGTCTGAAATGGTGTAGGGTTTCCTGCCTGAGCAGGGGGTTGGACTAGAAGACCTCCCGGGTCCCTTCCAACTCTGTTATTCTGTTGTTTGCTATGTGTCTCATCAAGGGCCTATGGAAATTATCCTCAGGGGAAATGTTTCGCATTGGAAAGGTTCCTATAAAGTTTCTTTTCTCTACTTGTGGTTTTTCTCTCTGCAAAATGAGAAATGCTTTCCAACTCGACTGCGAAGTCAAAATTACACTCAAATTGAAGATTGAGTCCTAAAAAGTCGGTTTTAATATTCAGGTTGGGTTATGGCTTCTAGGGAAATTTAGCTGTGGCCTGGAGAAGGGAGAAGTAAAATGGTCATTCAACTCTGTGTAAGTAGAATAGGTGAGAAAGGGAGTCAGACTAGCCCCAGCTCGACTTTCTTGTCCTTAAAAAGGAGACACGATGATTTTGGTTTGGCTTTCAAGATTCTGCTACTAAATCCGACAGCGATATAGCAGCTTTCCCGGAATACCTGCCATGGCTTTCCTTGACCTTGGTTGCCTCAAAGTGATATAAATTCACATCAATATGCTCCTTCACCCTCCATATAACTCTGGCTCCAAATCCTCCATTTTAATGGACTACAGTGGACCAGGTAGAGCCCACCCAGACGATCCTATCCTATCATTCAATACAAGAGAATCATGTTTTTTCTCTTTTCTTGTAGGATCTCATGGAGAAGATATTATACTTTCTTAAGGGACTATCACATGGTGATAAACCAATATATGTCTTGATAGTAAGTAGACACACAAGTTCTCTCATTTCTTTTAATGTCTTCTATGTTGTCCGCCTTAGATATGACCAGAGCAGGTCTTTTGAGCCCCCCTTCCCCAAAAGGATCTCCAGACATTTCAGGAAGAATTTCACCAGGAAGCTAAAAGTTCTTGGGGACACCGTTTTGACTATGGTCTGAAGTTGAAAGAGTCCAGCTTCACAGGTCTTCCCTGTGGCTTAGGAGAAAGCTTAAACAAGGATTTCAGGAAACCTTTAGGAGAGCTGCACAATAATGAGCCTTTTAAGAAAAAAAAATCACAAAAACTATTTTCTCACAACGTGTCAGACTGCTATTAATTCATGTGTCTTTTAGGCATTATCACTCAAAGGCACAGCTCCTATCTGGAGAATGAAAGATATAGATGAAATTGATGTATGGTATTGAAGTTATCTGGGATGGAATAGTTAGTGATAGTTATCTTTCCTTTGTAGAAGGCACTCGTCAAACAGGGCCCTCTGACTGAATTGGTAGTAAGTAGTTTTGATTTATCCTCTTCTGTTTCTTTCTTTAACTTCTTGCATCTGAACAAGCCCCTCTTTTATTTTTCTTTCCCCCCCTCCCACTTAGAGCATCTCCGGAGTCCTGAGAGCACAAAACAAGCAAATAGGATGAAAACATTTGGCTTGTTTTTCCATTTGTTTTTTAAGCAGCTTAAACCAACTTTTGCTTCCATTGCAGAAGGAACTGAGTGAGAAACCTACATTGGAAATAATTGTAAGTAGCTCTTCGGCCATCTTCTCCCTTTTTCATGGGAAATATTTTCCTTGCACGCAATTGATGTGCTGGTTTCCTTTGCAGAATGCTTTGACTGTAAAAGAAATTGAAAAATTGATGGTAAGTAGATCTTTCTTCATCTTTTATTTGACCAATGTACTTTTATTGTACATTTTATGCCTGCAATGAAGCATCTCTGTGTTATGACAACACCGACCTCAAACCCAAAACCCACTTCATTGGGTTGTATGTATGGACCAGGCCAGAACCCACTTCATTGGGTTGTATGTATGGACCAGGCCAGAACTGTTCCCAGTGAACATGTTTCCACTGGGGAAGACTGAACTGGACAATTTCTTTCTCTCCCTATAATTTCTGTCCCTTTTTGGTGTGACTCACCTACATGGTCCAAATGCAGGTTTTTGGTCAGGTGGTGCCTTTCCTCACCTCCTTTTCCAGGGTCTGTGGAAGCCAGAAAGAGGGATTTTTCAAACGATCCCCAAAATTATAATGAAGCCTAAATCTTTCTCTGGATTACTTAGTCCACATTTTTAGTGCTGTACAAATTACATACAACCCTCTTATCCCAGCTACAAATATAACTGCATTTCATGGAGGTTGCATAATGTATTAAATACTAAGGTGATCAAATAATCTGCATTTCCACAAAATAGTAAATCACAGGGGAAAAAAAATCTAAGATTAAAACCATCCAAGTTTAGGAAGTTGTGCTAATGCAGCTGCTATATTTATCATTTTCTTGTCCTAGGTTTCACGTAAAAGTAGTTTCTTTGAATTATGACAGTAATGGAGCCTTTCCGTCATGGTCATCAGTCATGGCAGTCATAAATTGGGTCATCCATGTGACCAAAGTAATTTTATGTGGTGGCCATTAAGATAACACTGTGATTATTAAGTCGGTCTATTGGATGCTGCAAACAGCCATAAATGTGAGCTAGCTGGCAAATTCCCAACATGCAGGCAGGGATGATTATTGGAACTTTTGAATTGGGTCTTAAATACCTGCAAGGAGGTCCATTGTAACTTCAAACAGTCACTAAGTGACTGGCTGTAAGTCAAGAGCTACGAAAATGAATGTGGAGATTTAATGCCAGGTTCCCAAAACATCTTGAGTCCCAACTGCCTGATCTATTAATAGATCATTTTTATCAGCAAGCATTTTATTTTTTGAGACAGAAATTGAATACATGCATTATTCCATTGGATTCTCTGTGAAAGAATATTGAAAAGAAAATGAAATGAAAGTGTTTCAGAACACAGTTCACCCATGGGTGCCTTTTTGGCTCTATCCATCTCTTTTCTGATAAGAAATGCATGCTTCTTATCTGTGGAATGAAGCGATTCACATATATGATATCAAAGATGGTAGAGATGCCATAGTTGGAGAAATCATGTGTGATACGTTTTCAAAATATAAGTATTCTCTTTTGTTTCCCTATAGAATATAGGTAAAAGTCCAATTAGTATTTTTGCATTAATTGTAAGTATACCTTTGTTCATAATTCTTTGCTATTTTGGAGCAATATTCTTCTTGTACCCCAAAAACACCCCATTTGTTAATTCACACCTCCCAGAAAGCATCTTCAGAGACCTCAGAGCAGAAAGAGAGCAGGCAGGGCCAAAACAGTTCATCTGTTTCAACTTTCCATTTCAAATGCCTACTATACCCTCTAAAACAACAATGACTCTCAAATGGGCCCCCTGGGTGCTGAGTAGCCAAGGGAGAAACTTATATTTTGGAATTGTCCCAAAGGGGTATTTTTTGGATGGGAAGGATTTCTCCAAAGTTACTTTTCCTTGATTGTGGGTTGTTGTTTTTCCCTCTGCAAAATGGTAAAAGGCCTTTCTGTCAGATGCAATTTTGCTGGTGAAATGTCTTCCCAGAATTAATTTTATCAGAATCTGTTTTGGAAACTATCTAGAGTTTGTTCTACTTAAAAAGGAGTAGTGAAATTTTATAAGATCCTGCTAGTATATATTAGGGTTGTTTTCCTGCAAATCCTCTTATAGCCTTCCTGACTTTGGCTACCTCAAAGGTTGATGTGGCTTTACGTACCTACTCTGGTGTTGTGAGGCCATTCACATCAATATCCCCTGTGGCCCTCAAGGAAGGGCCTACCAGTTTATTTTGGTGGACTGCAGTGGCCCAGGCAAAGCCACACATATCATGCACTCCGCAAATTACGAAGGAATAGTGATTTTTTCTCTCCTTCCTTATAGTCAATCGGAAAAAAGATAATACCTATTATCAAGACAGCTAATGATGGAAAAGGAGTATCTAAACTGATAGTAAGTAGATATGCACTTCGATTATGTTTTATGTTTTCTATGTTGTCCTTCTTAAATGGGATCACAGTAGCCCTCTTGATTTTCCCTCACACCCCCTCCCCCCCAAGGATTTACAGGTATTTCAGGAACAAAGTCCTGGGAATATTTAAAGGGGAGCATAATTATGACTATTATCGGAATGTGAGATTGAAAAACGTGGATGTAATGGGACTTAGAATTCCTTTTCCAGAGCAGCCTCTGCCCTCTGGAACACCTTTCCCCCTGGGATCCAGTGGGTCTCTTTGAATCCACTTTTTTAAACTTTTAGAGGGCTGGGAAGAGCTTACTTTTCTCCTGAGCACTGGAAGAAGGTGAGGTTGGGAGTCTGAAGATGGTGACATTGTCTTGAGTTGGAGGATGTTGGTGGCTATATCTTTCGGTTGCAATGGCTTTATCTACTCTGCTCAAACCAAGTCAATGACATTGATACCCTCTGTGGCCCTCACAGACCCACTCTTGAATTGAACAAACTGTAGTGGCCCAGGCCTGACTCACAGAAATAGGACACACTGGTACACCATAGTGATAAGAGGTATTCCTTTGTTTCCATTTTAGAGTATATTCACTGGTGGTGGAGATGAAAATACGGTAAGTGGGTTTTGTTTATTTTCTTTCTTTCATATTCTTCTTTGAACTGAACAAGCAACCATTTATCTTTATTCCACCACCTAAAACGCGGAGGTGTCTCACTTTTAGAAAGAACTATGTGTCTCCTCTATTTGGAGAATGCAGCCATTCATATGTCTATTATCCAGAGATGGAACAGTTGGAAAAGTCATCTTGTTATCATGTGAGCATCAGACTGATAGCCTTCATTTCCTTTGTAGGAAAATTGC
Organism: Trimeresurus albolabris; assembly: GCA_032467975.1. Taxonomy (NCBI): domain Eukaryota; kingdom Metazoa; phylum Chordata; class Lepidosauria; order Squamata; family Viperidae; genus Trimeresurus; species Trimeresurus albolabris. Next base: position 7,582 of record JANHFS010033008.1, read on the forward strand.
AATGGTATGTTGCAAAAAATTATGGTAAGCAGTTTGTTGTTTATCTTGTGCTCTTTCCTGTGGTAATCTTAGTCCTTGTTATTCAGTTTTCTAGAGGGTAAAGATTCTTATTTTCACCAACAATCACCGAATACCAGTTCGTAGATTCTGCCATAAATTGGAGTTCTTTAAATTAAACTTATATCCTTTCTGAATAAAGGAAGGGGCCTATGGAGAGGTTTTTTTCCCTCTAGTGAAGTATTTGTTAACCTCAGCAACCTTAAGATATGTGGACTACAATGCCTGAATTCCCCAGCCAATAAAGGGAAGTTATTAGAGTCTCCACATCTTAAAGCATGCAGTCTGGGGAATTCTGGGAGTTGAAGTCCACATAGCTTAAAGTTGCTAAGGGTGAGAAATATATGTGGGAGTTTCTGTCCCTAATGGTTGTGACTTATCTAATATACCTGCCATCAGTTGCAAATTTGCTGGTAAGATGGATTTCATGAAATCAAAGTCTTTAACCCCAAGAGGCATGTATGTCTATTAAAGGACCGATTCTTTTCTCTGTGAAGAGGGAAGGGATTAATCTTTATGATATATGAATTACAGAGATAGCACTGTTGGAGAAGCCATATATGTTCTCAAGTGAGACTAGAACTGATACCCTTTGTTTCCATTGTAGAATGCACTGAGTGAGGACCATACAATGAAAATAGTTGTAAGTAGCTCTTTGATCATCTTCTCCCTTTTCCATGGGAAATATATTTCTTGCATGCAACCAGGCAGCCCTTTTTAGATTCAATCCCACCAAAGTTTAGTAGATATACCAAGGGTTTATATTTAGGAAAATAGTTATTTTATGACAAAAGCTCTGATACTCATTCTTAAAAAATATTGCATATTTCCACCCACCCCCCAAATTTGGGGAGTGTCTGTGTGTGTGTGTGTGCGTGCGGAGAACTTAAATAAGGGTTTTAGGACTCTGAAAAAAGAAGCAATGTGTGTTTCCTATGTGGAGGAGAGCAGCAATTTTATGTAAATGGTGTCTAGAATGGTAGTGATGGCATGGATAGAAAGGTCATGAGTATCTTCTGTTAAATAGAATTTGTTGTGCTTGTTTCCTTTGTAGAATACTTTCAATGCACAGGATGTCGAGAAATTAACGGTAAGTAGCTGTTCTTCATTTTTTGCCTTTTTTTTTAGTAATATACTTCCTGCCTGCCATGAAGCATCCCTGTATGTCTGATAACACTGGCCCCATATCCAACCCAGTTATTTTGGTTGTATGTGTGGACATGGCCTTTTCAGAACTGTCCTCAATGAACCCTTTTCCACTGTGAAAGACTGATCTGGACAATTTCTTTCTCTCCCTGTATTCTGATTGATTGATTGATTGATTGATTGATTGATTGATTGATTTCTGCTCCTTTTTGATGTGACTCATCTGTGTGGTACAAATGCCATTTTGTTGGTCAGGGGATGCGTTTCCTCTTTTCCTTTTCCAGGGTCAGTTTTACTAGCAAATGTTATGGAAGGGAGAAAGAGGGATTTTTCACACAATCCCAAAAATTAAAATGAAGCCTAAATCTCTCTCTGGGTTACTTAGTCCAGACTTTCAGTGTTGTATTTGTAGCCAAGATAAGAAAGTTCCATGAAATTTCTACAACTGCATTTCTGGTATTTGCATAATATATTAAATACTAAAGTGACCAATTTAGGAAGTTGTGCCAATGTTATTCTTTTCTCCTCGGATCACATACAGGTAGTCCTTGACTTATGACTGCAATGGAGTCTGCTCGTCATGGGCATAAGTCGTGACAGTCATAAATCGGATCACCCACATGAGTGGCCTGGTTTTATGACTTTTTTTGTGATGGTTGCTGAGAAATGCCTCAGTCATTAGGACCGGTTTTGCCATAAACTGGAATGGGGTTTTCAGTAAAACTGTCGTAAATGCGGTTAGAGAAGTCATATGTGATGAGAAATCAGAGCAGAAGTAATTCATTTTGTTTTATTTGTAGAACTGTCTAGAAGGCGTGTGTAGCATGACTGTTTCTGTGGTAAATACCTCTTTGCTTATCCTCTGTTCTTCCTTGTGAAATGTTCTCCTTGCATGTGATCAAAGACCCCTTTTGTGATTCTACTCCCACCCCCAGCAACCATCACCATTGTCCCCAGAGCATCAGGCCCAGATGAAGGCTAAAATCTTGGGCTAGTTTTGAATAAAGCAGCTTGAGGCCCCTCTTTACCCGATAAAATACCCCCACCACCTGCACTGTTGTTAAAACTGGATGCCCTAAAGTGAGGAAAGGTCCACGGGATTATCCATTATTGTTGTGGTAGCTATTATTATTCCTAGTACTATTGTATCTGCAAGGAAGCAACCAAATTCAGAGAGCACCAAGGGAGTATATTTGCAACCCAGGATCTTTAACCTAGAAGCTGTCTTGCAATCCACCATCCCAGTGAGCACTTCCCATAAATTAGGATATGGCGAGCTGTAGGACATTCAACAAATTCATTCCAACTGATTCATTCCAACTGATGAAGGCAGTGAAGGCTTTGGATGGGCTTTCAAGATTAGAGCAGCTTTCCTGGAAGCCCTGCCAGGGATTTCCTTGACCTTGATTGCCTCAAAATGTTGTTGTGGCTTTACATACTGTTGTGTCCCGGGGCTTGCAAAGAGCAAGTCCCGGGCGGTTGCCATGGCGACGGGCTGCAAAAGGCCGCCCG
>JANHFS010033152.1:0-10287 GCA_032467975.1 Trimeresurus albolabris
TGCTTGGCCGACGGCACCCTGAGGAGACCCGCTCTGTGGGAGCGTACCGGTCTGTGGGAGGGAATCTGTGGCAGCAGGCGGTCTCGGAGATAGATTCTATCTATCTATCTCAGCGAATCTACAATAGAATGGCTGAAAAAGAAAAGAATCAAGGTGTTGCAATGGCTCAGTCAAATCCAGACTTCAGCCAGATTGAAATGCAGTGGCAGAACCTCAAGAGAGCTGTGCATAAACAAATGCCCATAAACCTCAATGAACTGAAGCAAAGTTGTAAAGGAGAATGGGCCAAAATTCCTTCACAATGATGTGAGAGACTGATAAAATCATGCAGGAAATAATTAGTTATTGCTGCTAAAGGTGGTTCTAAAAGCTACTGAATCATAAAGTATACTTAGTTTTTCACACACGGCTTCCTCAATTTAGTTTTCTTTTTGTGAAATAAATGATGACATGGTGTAATATATCATGTATTGCTGTTCATCTGAGATTGCATTTACCTGCTTTTAAGAACTGCTAAGGACCAGGTGATTTTTACTATGTCCTGAGATGTGAAACTAGAGAACTCAAAGAGAGTGTACTTTTCATATGACTTTTAACCTATTTGCAAGTTATATGATTTTGGGTCTCCAATGCTTCTTATTCAACCAGTTATATTAAGAAGGAGTTAGAGGAATTTACAGAGGTGTAAGGACTGTCAGTTAATTTCAATAATTCACATCTGTTTTTTCATACCCCCCAAAAGAAATCGCCATAGTTTTAGGGATTCCAATATTTTGTAAATCTTTAAAATATTTAGGTGCTACTATTATTAATAAAATATTTAGAAACAACTATGTAGCAACATGGAAGAAATTAAGGAAATGAAAAATTGGACTTCAAACTATTTCAATGTTTTAGGTTGAATTGTAGAAGTATAAATGAAAATTCTTACATGATTAAAATTTTTATTCCAATACCCCCTGTTGGCAGTTTCAGAAAAGGTTTTAAGACATTGGCAAGTAAGTAAATAAATAAATAGAAAGTTTCTGTTTTCAAGCAGAAAAAGTTGAGAATAAACTGAAGGTTTTTATATAGACCTCAGAAACAGGGAGACTAGGTCATACCCAACTGTCAATATATCAAGCAACATTTTATGGGATATAATTCCATTTCTTATGAAAAACCCTTCTAAACAATGGATTCAAATTAAAATTTATGTCAGAGCCAAATAAGTTTATAGATCAGTGGACTTCTTTATCCGAAACATTTTTCTAGAATAAAAGAGATTGAAAATGTTTTTACTAAAATAATGCTTCAAATGTGGAAAAATAAATAAACAATTTTAATTAGGGACATTTCTCCTTTAACTCCTGTGATATTATATTATGATCAATATAATAGCTATTATGGTTTGACTAAAATGAAATCTTTGCGAGTTTATAATCTTTATAGACTCAAAGATTATTTTAGCGATGATAAACACCTTCATAAAGATTATGTAGATCAGGGTTGTCAAACTGCCGGCATGTAGGCCAGTTGCCTCATGTGGAGGCCGCGCCCACCCCATCTCTGGGAATGCAAAAAAAATCATGATACATTGCGAGATGTCACATGATGTGGCGAGTTTGTCACCCACGATGTAGAGCAACAAATAGGTGATAAGTACTGTGGCTTTTTGGTATCACCCTAAATCTTTTCTGGGCAATAAAAATATTAGAGCTTCAACAATATGGCCTTATATTAATTATCCCATTACTTAGAAAACAGCAACTAACATTTTCAAAAATTACTGATCTTGATAATCCCATATAGGAGACAAATTAGCAGCAGTTATAGAAACTGGGTGGATAGCAATAACACTTAGACTTATATAGGTACTCCTCGATTTACAACCTCAATTGAGACCAAAATTTTTGTTGCTAAGCAAGACACTTGTTAGATGAATTGTGCTTCATTTTATGACCTTTGTTGACACAGTTAATAAGTGAATCACTGCAGCTGTTAAGTTAGTAACAAGATTATTAAGTGAATCTGACTTTCTGGCACTCCTCCCCAAGATGGTGCTTAGGAGTAAGAGGCTTTCTTTCTCTTACAAACTGCTGTGTCTGCTGCCAGAGCTGGCTCTTTGGCAGTCTTGCCCCCTGGATTTGAATGGGGGCACTTAGGAATGACCCAAGACAACTTTTGGATGGCTGTGGACTCACCTTGGAGGGGGAATCTTGAAGATTGCAGCTCCATGTGGGAGCAGCGAAAAGTGAATGGGCATTTACACCTCTTCCTACCTGCAGAATATTTTTGTAAGTATGCCTGGGACTTTTACGTTCACTTTTTGAACTTTTGTTTTTGTCCTTATCTTTAAAGGTTGATTGGCTGGCTGAATGATGATTTATTTCAACCCCTGCTGAATTCTTTCTGGGTTGTTGTTTTTTTTTTTACTGCTCTTATCAATTTCTGCTTTCTGTATGGAAATATGGCATGTGTGACTCTAGATTTGTATTTTATTAACCTGCAAAAACATTTTGGATCAAAATAGTCAAAAAATATCTTCCCTGTTTTCTTTGCTTGCTCCCTGCTTTGAGCAATAACACATCAGATTACAGAGAGAAAGAGGAGGCTGACACTGAAGAGGAAAAACAGAGTCTGGCTAGCCCAAATATGCTTTTTTCATGAGGCAACTTTTTTGTTTTTCTTTGAAGATGTTTTGCTTCTCATCCAAGAAGCTTGTTCACCTCTGATTGGATGGTAGGGAAGTGGAGTGGTGGTGGCTAGCATATGCTGAATTTTTTTCTAAAGTTTTGGTGAAAATATAAAGGTTGTGCAAAACTTTTTAAAAACAAACATTAAATATGTTAAATCTACAAGAAGAACTTGTTTTCAAAGTAGCAGAAATATAGACACAGAAAAAACGCAGATGGTAGAAAACATTAAAAAGAAATATGATTTCCCATCTGTAAACTGGCTAGGAAGAAATATAGACTCAGAAATAATAGAGCCAACTCCATACACCTTCCAGAAGCTTAACACATGCTTTAATATAATAGAAAACTCTCTGGGTGGACAAGTGGCAAATTGATTTTTTTAAGGAGTTTAAAGGAGAGTGGAAAATGGATTTAATAGATCTAATTGAGGAATAATTTTATCTGATTTTGTTGGGGAAGATAGATTGGCTTTGGAGATTGGACATTTTGTATTCAATCAATCAATGATTGAAAAAGAGATGGTATAAAGAAACAACATGTATATTTGATCCAGGACCAATTAGTTTAATATTTGGGATGATTTGGGATTGAAGTTGTGGTAATTGTTTTTATAAGTTGATTACAATAACAGTTTGTTAACAAAGGGTTTTAGAATTTCAATCTTGTCTTTCTCTTATTATTATTCATAATTTTGATTACCTTTATATAATATATTCATTATTGTTGTTTGTTCTGTTAACTTTTTTGTTATTAATATAGTGTATAGATGACAGGCTAATAATTTGTAAATAGATTTAGTAGTTTAATAGTTTTAAAAAAATTGGCCTGTTTTGCAATTGCTGTATATTAATCAGCATTCAACTAGGAAAGATGTTATGATTATGTGTGTTAGTCTTCTTTTCTTTTTCTTTTTTAAAGACACTTTTTTATTTTAATGTCTTTTTTGTTGTGTTTTATTCTTTTGTCCTTTTAAAAAATATTTTGATGTTTTGTATTTTAACCTTCTTTGAGTAAACTAAAAATTTTCCAAGGAAGTGAATCTGGCTTCCCCCATTGACTTTGCTTCTTAGAAGGTCACAAAAGGTGATCACATAACTCTGGGTCACTGCAACTGTCATAAATATGAGTCAGCTGCCAAGCATCTGAATTTTGATCATATGACCATGGGGATGCTGCAATGGTCAAAAGTGTAAAAAATGGTCATACGTCACTTTGTTCAATCCTGTTGTAACTTCGAATGGTCACTGAACGAACTGTTATAAGTCAAGGACTACCTGTATACCACTCCATAGTGTTTTACAGCACTCTCTGATCAGTTTATAGGGTCAGCATATTGTCCCAACAATCTGGGTCCTCATTTTACTGATCTCGGAAGGATTCACCTCAGCTTCAATGTGAGAAATGCAGTGAAAGATTATGACATTGTTAATACAGATAGTCTTTAACTTGCAACAGTTTATTTAGTGACTGTTCAAAATTACAACAGACTGAAAAAAGTGACTTGTGACCATTTTTCAAATTTACAAATGTTGTAGCATCCCCTTGGTCATGTCATCAACATTCAGATCCTTGGCAACTGGTTGATATTTATGATGATTGCAGTGTCCTGGGGTCATGTGATTTCACACAAGCAAATTCAATGGGGAAGCCAGATTCACTTAACAACCATGTTACTAACTGAATCAACTGCAATGATTCATTTAACAATTGTGTCAGGAAAGGTCGTAAAATGGGGCAAAACTCACTTTACAAATATCTCACTTAGAAACATAAATTCTGGGTTCATTTGTGGTCATAAGTCAAGGACTATCTGTATTTGACTCCTCTTAGGTTGGCAGGTACACATCAGTATTATTCTGGAGAGGTTGTCCAAAAACAGGGGTCAGTCTTTCAGTTGTGGTAGTCATGTGATAAAATTATAAGCTTTCAGCAATTTTTTTGAGAGGTAAGTATCATCACTAAACAAGAATTGAATGATCCCCAGAGTTAGGCTTATTGCACTTACTTACAGACCAGACCATAAGCTTCAGAATAAAGAATTGGTTATCTGTTTAATTATAGCAGCCCCCCCAAATGTGAAACACTGGAAACTTTAGATAATATAACAACTGAGTGGTGGATAAATAAAGCCTTTTCAATTGCTCTGGCTTGCCTCACAAATCACAGTTAAAGTTAAGTAAGGGGATTTCAGAAATAGAAACTATAATCTGATCAAAGTTGGTAAGATTTTATGATTTACCTTAATAGTAATGGATTGTAATCTGGTATACTCCTCATATATGATGAATTTTCACATGTATAGTACTTGACATTTTATTTAGATGGTACTGAATATTATTTATATTTCCTTTATTTCTTATTTATTTTATTTTGCAATTATGTTAATGCACCTATATGATATTATAAAAGCAGAAATAAATAAACTACATAATTGTAAAAAGAAAAAAATATAGAATCCTTTTTACGCTCTTCTATTTTTAAAATAAAGTCTCAAAATCTATTTCTCTGTAGAAATACTAGACAAGAATAAACTGAAAAGCACAGTCAAGGGTCCTGGTGATGAAGATCAACAGATGGACAGATAGACAGACAGAGAGAAACAGAGAGAAAAGGAGAGTGAACTTGTCCAAAATCACATTTTTACAAACCAGGAACTGATGTAAATGTCAAAAATTCAGCACCAAGGGAACAGTATCAGAGTAGTCAATTTGCCTGTCTACAGGCAGAGGGACTATTTCCATATTGACCAGGAAGTTTCAATGTAATCCAAACATAAAGAATAATTAGAATGTCAGATAACCTGTCTTTATAGGGGTAAATAATCCCCCCCCCTCTACATGCAACACGAATCCTGCTTTTAAAAAATAGCCTCTGACAGGCATTCAAGGACTCTGCCACTTACCTTGAATCTCAGGCAGCCAAAAGAGTGCTGACAGGAACAGCCAAGCCCACACTGGAAGGCTGCTCTGGCAAGCTTGAAAAGGCATCATTTGAAAAGCAAAAAGGAACACTTGAACTCTCCACAAGAGCAGCTGGGGGAATGAATATCAGGGTAGGGCAGTGCAGTACAATAAGTTCAAGGTAGCGCCTGACAAACAAGGGCAGGGCACCCTTGGCGGAAGAAAAATCACCTTTTTTAATCTATTGGTTAAACCTTCTTTTCACAGATAAAAATTATAGGAAATGAACTCCAAATCATTTCTCCTGGAATTTGTCTTCTGCTTGCTCATTAGTCATGGAAAATTGAAATATTGTTTCAAATAGTTTCCTTCCAAGTCTCACAGCCTGTTGTGTATTCTTAGACCTGATTTGTGGTGTTTTTTTAGATGAATGGACCAATAGGAAGCATTTTCTATATTCTGACAAGTCTACTTTTAATAATCATAGAACTACGGAGAAACTTCATTTACTAAAGAATAATGTTTGCAGTTACATTCCTTGGGTTTGCTTCTTGTGAGCTACTGCTAGGTGATCAGTGTGAAAAAATACTCCTTCAATTCCCTACTCTTAAATTGTTTGTATTTGTAATTTATGATAGTGCTATAAATTTTCTATTTGCTTCTATGACAAAGAGAAACTAACCAAGTAGAAGGCAGCATTACCCGGAAGAGGGGAGCTGCTTTAAAGAGCTGCCAACAGGGACTATATTTCAAAAGCTCAATTTTTGACATGTTGCACACGTTTCCAATATAGTAGGTCTAAATGGCAATTCTATTTGAATCCTGGAATACTAATGCTTTGGATTGTGAAGGCAATCCTGCAGTATTCTTTTTGAATCAGGAGTTACACGAGCAGTATTATGAGGGGAGAACTGAAATAGAATGTAAAATAAAACTTAATTTTTACAAAAATGCTAGAATTGCATGCATTCAGAAGCATCTCCGGCATTGCATTTTTTAAGTGGACCATTTAGTGGATATTCAATACCACTGATTACTACCATATCACCCTTAAATAAAACATAAATCATATTACTTTAGAAAACTTGATTGATTTGAACTTTGCATTTCCTGTGTTTTATCCCATTCTGAAACTATGCATCGGATGGATTCAGAAATCATTTGGATTTTGGTGCAGTATAATGTGTAAACTAAGTTCATAAATCATGCTTTATAGCTTAGTCATATCCACTTATTTGCATCAAGCAAACTATAGTTAAAACAAAACATGATTTAGCACAATGTACTTATTATTTTGCTGGCCATCCTTTCTTAACATTGTGGTTAGACAAAATTACTTATATAATCCAGATTTGGAATGAAGGTGTAATAAGTGAGTGGGCAAAATTAGCCCTGGATAAAAATCACTGGTCATGCAATAAGCTTCCTAGGAGGCCTCCGTCTTTCTGCTTCCCAAGATCTGTTCTCATATTTCAGACTCTTCCAATAAAGAAATTTAAGTAAATGGGATCCTAATCTGTAACTATGAACAAAACAGTCAAATACCACATTCTGCAAGGACCAGCCTAGCCAAAGCAGAAGGAGGAATCAGGTGTGTAGGAAGGCTTTTCATTCACTGGACCAAAATGGTTTGTGTACATATTTCTCTTTTGAAGAAACTGAATTATTACCATTTAACTAAAGGATTGTATGTGCAAGGACTTTCTTATACAAGGGAAGAGTAGGAGCAATTCAAGTCCCATTTGGCATGGAGAACTGTACAGATATAGGAATATTTCCAACAACTCAGTCAACACCTCCTAAGACCTGAGGAAAGAGTGGGGTGACTGCAGCTTTGTGCTGTACTGTGGCTCAGGGGGCTTCTTGCAGCCCCAGAGGTATAGCATGCCAAGAGGTCTCTAAGTTGCAGCATGGCAAGCAGTTGCAGAGCCATGCAGTTCTGGGGCTGCTTGCTAAACCACAAACTAGGTTACAGGGTGGCAAAATGGTACAAATAGGGGGAATAGGTAGCTGGGGGAATTCTCCGTGTTACATGAATCTTTTGCAGTAAATCAGTGTTCCACTTCAGATGTACTTTATGCTTGAAGTAAGATATATTGTGAAGCACGCTTATGTGATAAAACAATCCCACATCTTTCAGCATGGCGATCAGATCAATAATCCAAGTATAATCCCGACTATTATTTGTTCAATAAGACTTTGCTATACTGTATTCTCTATAGAATCCTTGGAACAATGATCATGCATTGTGTGGGCTGAGACCCTTCAAAATATTTGCAATTCTATCGAAAGACAGATTAGAAACATATGGATCTGATATCTAAGCCAAATGCCTAGCTATTCAGGTCATAGTACACTTACTATTTTTCTGAAAGGAAGAGGACTTCAGCACTATCAACTCTTTTTTATATTCTAATTGCTTGGGGTTGTAGTTTTCTGCTTCACAATGCTATTGTTTACCAGAGAAAAACTGTTCATTTTATGAGAAGCATTTTCCAGCTTACTTTTGTGACTACAAATGAAAAACAGCCATTTTTCTGGAACTGTACCCAAATTAAATATATAACATTACTCAAGATAATTCCTGGGATGTTTTCATATCAGATTTCTGGACAGCACATCACAGATTTAAAATCCATTCTTCTACTGTTATGCTTTTATCTTCCTGGTTTCTGTAAGAAATGGCATCTGAAACTTCTTCACTTAAGCTTATGATCAAATATGACAGGCATGTCAAACTGCCGGCCTGCAGGCCAGATGCATCATACTAAAACCGCGCCCATCCCATTGCCGGCAACGGGGGAAAATTCGTGATATGTCGCGCGACGTCACGTGATATTGTGAATTTGCATGCCTAAAATATGACTTTAATACATGCATATGTTCAGGATTTTGGAAGAAAGACTGGATTCTTAACTGACAGCAGTTGAAATTACGTACCTATGTTGTTTCTCTAACTATCTGAATGATACTAACATCTGAAGGATTTTTTCCAAGTTCTTCCATTTTTAAAAAAAAATCACATAAAATAAAGAATAGGTTGAAGCTACTACTGAAAAAGAAACTTGGTCATAGCTACAAAATTTCTGGATACCACATTTTAACAATGTTAGAGAAATATTATGGACAGGGATTCTTAGCTCAAAAAATGTTCAGGATTGGAGATTTCTAAAACTTAAATACCGAAGTACAATAAAAATGCATTTGACAGAATAAAAACATTATTACCTTTCCAGTCAATTGGACTATCCTTTTTAGTGCTCTATAAATATACTTTATAAAGAAACCACAGATTTAAGAGCAGTGGTGAGATTCAGCCGGTTTGCACCACTTTGGCAGAACCGGTAGCTCATTTTTTGTTGCCCAGGCCCAGAATAGACTTCCGGAAGTGGCATCCACACAGAGATATGTTCACATATTTGAATCCCACCACTATTTAAGAGCTATATTCAAACCAGTCATTATCTATTGACTTTCCTCCCTCACCTATTTATGATTTGTGGGGAATAGATTTAATAGTTTTAAATAGTTTTATTCCATTGCAGGCTTTTATATATTCTCAAATCTGATTTGGGGCATTTTCAGTTGCATTGGAGCAATAGAATGTATTTTTGTGGTCCTGCATGTCTGTTTTTAATAAGCATAGAACTATAGAGAATGTCTTTGATTAAAATTTGCCATTTCAATTCTTTTCATTGCTTCTTGTGAATCACCACATATGTAGATATATTGCTATTTCCTTTTGTGAATGTTGTGTTGTATAGAGTGCAGAAAAGGAGATAGTTCCAAGTTTAGTCCTTGACATTTTCAATGCAATGCAATGTGAGATTATATTTATTTTTTGAGATTTTACATAGTTGGTGCAAATCTAATTAGACAACATTGGAATTATTGAATGAATCATTTTTTTCCTTCAAATTCCTTGGTAGATATAATATATTGGTTTGTGCATGTAATTCATTGTCCTGAAACATGGATTTTATGATTCAAAAGTTGGCCAAGGGATTTTGAAATGCTATCCAGTTTTAAAATGTAAGCTTACACTAAATTGAAATTAGTGTAGGTTTATCAAGCAGGAAAGAACTTTTATTAATTATAGTTGTGTTTCAATAGTCAAAAATAATACCAGTCTTCTGAGTAAGGAGATGAGTGAGGTCTCTGTGTGTAGCAGAGTCAGATCTTCTGGAAGCAGTTTGCTGCCCAAAGTTGCTTTTTAGACTAGATAGGTGGCATATAAATTTACTAAATAAATAAGAGGTTAGGTGACTTACCTTGCAAAAGCACACGTGTAAGATTTCCAGTTTAATGATGATGATGATGATGATGATGATGATGATGGAAGGGACCTTGGAGGTCATCTAGTCCACCACCACCCCCGCTCAGGCAGGAAACCCAATACTATTTCAGACAAATGGCTATCCAGTCTTTTCTTAAAAACTTCCAGTGTTGGAGCATTCACAACTTCTGTTCTAACTGTCAGGAAATTTCTCCTTAGTTCTAGGTTGCTTCTCTTTTTGGTTAGTTTCCATCCATTGCTTCTTGTCCTGCCCTCAGGTGCTTTGGAGAATAGCTTAACTCCCTCTTCTTTGTGGCAGCCCCTGGGGTATTGGAACACTGCTATCATGTCACCCTTTGTCCTTCTCTTCATTAAACTAGACATACCCAATTCCAGCAACCGTTCCTTATATGTTTTAGCCTCCAGTCCCCTA
>JANHFS010033290.1:0-10281 GCA_032467975.1 Trimeresurus albolabris
CTTAATTCCAAATACACGTTCCAATTTAGCCATTAATAACCGTAATAATTAAACTTTGGGTAACCTCAATTTCCCTTATTTCATTACCAAATAAGTATTGTGTCTAGAATACAAATATTATTCCAAAAAATTAAATTCTTACTTTATTTCACAAATATGTTCTATTTCTCATCCTGATAGCTCCTCATTTACTAATAACATATCTTTCAGTGTCACAAACCCATTTCGATATTATAATTCAAAACTATAATCTAACAATTAATTTTCATTTCCATTATAAATCTAGGTCCTAAATATTAAATGAGTCAATATCTCTAAAAATCTCCTTAACCCATTAAGTAAAATTTTAAGCTATTCCCTCATCAATCAAGAAGGGAGGGCAGAGAAGAGAAGAGAAAAAAAAAAGACAAAAGCAAAGAGTGCCATTTTTATACCTAACTTTTGCTTTCTTTTTTTTTGCCAGGCAGGTTTCCATACCAGTGCCTTTAAATCCTCAGATAGGTGTCCCTTCATTCCTACACATATTGTTTGAATCAAGGGAGAACTTCCAGTTAACAATTTGTCAAGAGAATTAGCCCCTTTGTAATTATTAGATTGTTGCCCCAATAATTCCAATCTCTATATTTGGTTTAAAATGTTTATCGTTAGTTCAGTCTGGTCTTCTTCTTTTTCTTCTTCCAGTTTCATCTGACTAGAGTAAAAACTCATGTCCGCTGTTGTCAATTTTAATTGATTGTCTAGGTTGTCTAGGTTCTCAATGTATTGTGTTTGTTGTTCAATTCCTGTTGCCTTTGGAGTTACAGGTATTTTGGTTGAAATCAGTATTGGGTTATCAAAGTTCTCAATAGGTTGTGTGTCTTGTTGAGTAGAATCCTCTTAAGTATTGATTTGTTCCTCTTCTGTTGTTTTTTGGCTTGTTAACTTGATCAATTGGAGTCTGGAATTCAATTTGTAGTTTTGGGGTAACATCTTTGACTTTTGCTCTGGAGTTCATTAGCTCAGTAGCTTCAAGGATTTTTTGAAGTATAAGTTTGTAGTTAAGTTGTGAGTAAGATTCCTCCATTTTTATGGTGGTTAGAGATAGTCTTTTAGTGGAGACTATGGGGAGGTGCACATATGCAAGGATTATAAGTGCACTATTAATAGAGCGCTCCAACAACATTCATATCCAGTGCCTGTAGTCAGCCACATTTTGGCATCACTACAGGGAGGTCGCATATTTGCCAAATTGGATTTGGCTCAAGTCTACCAGCAACTGCCGGTGGATGATGCCACAGGGGAGCTTTTAATGTCACCCACAGGGGAGCTTTTAATGTTAAGCGCCTACAATTCAGGGTCAGTGTCGCCCAGGGCTTTTCCAGGGTGTGATGGAGCACACACTCAAGGGTATTCCAGGCCTGTGTCTGTATTTCGATGATGTCCTCATAGCTGGGGAAACAGCAGAGAAATTGGAAGAACGGCTCAAGGCTGTCCTTCAGCGTTTCCGCGAAGCGGGGCTAAAACTGAAGAGAGAAAAATGCAAAATAGGGGTAACTTCGACCAAATTCCTCAGTTTCTGCATAGGTGCCGAGGGTATTCACCCTGCTGAATCTAAGCTCAAAGCAATTCAGCAGGCTCCAAGTCCAAAATCAAAGGAGGAACTTCAAGCATTTTTAGGACTGCTCAATTTTTATCATGCCTTTCTACCACACAAGACCAGTGGCAGAACCATTACACTGGCTCTTGGATAAGAAGGCACAGTGGCAGTGGAAGAACGTCCACGAAAGGAGTTTTTCAGCAATCAAATCACTGCTGTCTTCAAACTCAGTTTTGATGCATTTTAACAAAAAGCTGCCTGTCTGCATTGCTTGTGATGCATCCCCTTACAGGGTGGGGGCTGTGCTGAGCCATTTAATGGCTGACAGAAGACAAATTCCAATAGCCTATTATTCAAGGACTCTGTCCTCAGCGGAACGTAACTACACCCAAATAGATAAAGAGGCACTGGCAATCGTGGCCAGTACTTAGAAATTTCATGACTATTTGTATGGTCAGCCATTCATGGTCTTTATGGACCACAGCCACTCCTGGGTCTGTTCACAATGGACAAACAAACACCTCTGATTCTCTCTCCAAGGATGCTGAGGTGGTCCATTTTTCTCTCAGCTTATAATTACAGTCTGATTCACAAACCGGGCAGGAAAATGGGCCATGCAGATGGCCTTAGCAGGTTGCCCCTGCTGCAATTAGAGCTCGACCCCGCTCCAGCTGCTCAAATCCTGGCTATCCAGGATTTGCCGGAGTCTCCCCTTAACGCAAGGGATGTGGCTGCTGAAACAGCTTCAGACAAGACGCTGAGCCACGTGTTGAATTGGGCGCTCACAGGATGGCCATACTTGAGTCCAGGGCCTAATTTTCAAAACTTCGCTAGGAGGAAGGATGAACTATCAGCTCACAAAGGCTGCATTTTGTGGGGTAGTCGGATCATAGTCCTGCACTCCTTAAGGCCCAGGGTACTAGAGTCTCTGCATGAGGGACATCTGGGAATAGTCCAGATGAAGGCACTTGTGAGAAACTACCTGTGGTGGCCAGTTAAATAAAGATATTGAGGCCCAAGTACACAGGTGCTACATTTGCCAGCAATCCCGGCCAGAAATGCCGGGATTCCATCGACGGGAAATTCCATTGATGGGAAACCACACAAGCCCTGTGGTCAAGAATCCACATCGATTTTGCAGGCCCCTTTCAGGGACAGCTGTTCCTTATTGTGGTGGACTGTCACTTTAAGTGGTTAGAGGTCGCACCTGTGCCAACTATGAGTACTGCCAGGACCATCCAGAAACTGTGCAGGATCTTTGCCACACACGGGTTACCTGATGTTATAGTCTCAGACAATGGGGCTCAATTTACCGTTTCAGAATTCCAGTCCTTTTTGAGGGCCAATATGATCAGGCACGCCACTTCAGCCCCTTTTTACCCAGCCTCTAATGGCCAAGCAGAACGCATGGTCTGAATAACCAAAGAGTCCTTAAAAAGGATCGTAACTGGCAATTGGCAGCATAGACTAGCAGACTTCTTATTCTGCCAACACATGACTCCCTGCACTTCCATGGGCAGAAGCCCAGCAGAATTAAGATGGGGGCCATCGCTTGATCACTAAGCTGGATCATCTGCATCCAGACCGAGTTGCATCAGAATCAACACAGCCAACGCCACCAAGGAGATTGCAAGTTGGCGATCGGGTTTGGGCTCAGAACTACGGGCAAGGGACACTGTGGGTGGTAGCTGTGGTTGGTAAGGTGTCAGGGCCACTCTCTTATGAAGTGGTCCTGGAAGACGGTCGCATGCTACAAAGGCACATTGACCAACTGCACCAGAGGCTAGCGAACCAGCCACTGGGTCATGACTCTTGCGTAAGCCAAATCCAGGGGGAGCCCAACAGCAGCCGGGCAGCGGAGTCTGCGAGCGAGGTTGAGACTCCGAGGGGAGGGGCACTAGCAGACAGCGAATTGGTCCTGAACACAGATGCTGCACCCACTGAGCAATCCTGGCAGGCAGTCCAATTTCCAGCCTAGTGGAAACTGCTCCAACTATAGACTCTGGCTCAGGTCTACACGGACAGTCCAGCCACAGAGACTCAGGTCTACCTATTGCAAATGGGTCCCAAAGTCCCGGTCTGGCAGGTGAGCTAGTAGACCAGGGGCCTACAGTGGTGCCAAGGCACTCGGAACAGTCAAAAAGACCACCAAAATATTTACAGGCCTATGTTCAATATTTGTCATTATGAACTATCTAGGGGAAAGGGGTGTTATGTATTGGGGTTAATTTACTTGGAATCTGTTGGAAATGGCCAAAAGGCTGCACTTGCTTAAGTTCCAGACTGACTGTCTACATGTTAATTAGCTTGTCTTTAAGAGGTAAATACTGCTTTAATTCTATTGTCTGCCGCCTAGTGATGAGCTGTATAAATAGTGGTTAAGCAGCAGTTAGGGCTGCTCCTGTTGTGAACTGAATAAAGAGTTGTTGTTTGCACCATTCGCCTTGTCAATGCCTCACCGAATTAGAAACATAACATTTAGTATGTTTGTAACTATTTAAAAAGAACCCAAGAGAAAGAGATACAGATAAAATCAGAATAACATGCTCCTATAAATTAATTTTATATCTAAATCTTTAGCAGCGTGGATATGCTATAAAAATATTACATTACTTCCTTATTGAACTAGATCAGTTTTTATTATTCACCATGTCATTTTAAACCATAAGTAAGCAAACTGAAAACAGTCAGAAAATATTCTAAATTGTGGTTTAACTATCTGTAGTGCCTGATTCATATGCTAAATGAATCATATGCTGAATCTCAAGCTAATTAAAAATATAAAATATATGCTCTTGATTGAATTCAATTCCATAGGCCCACCTATAAATGTTTTTTTCCCTTTTTTGGGCAATTATAGATAAGTGTTTTTCAGTTCCTTTTGGGGAGATGATTTTTTTTTATTTCCTGTGGTCTACTATCCAAGTATCAGTTAGGCTTAACACTGCTTAGCTTTTGATGCGAACATGTGCTTGAAAAAAATGAAAAATATCTTTGATTCTAATGTAAGAAATAAGAAATTTGGCAAAAGTCATCTATTGCTTTCCTAACAACCATGTGCAGAGAAGAAAAGGATGACCAAAAGAGAAAATGAAGATCAGGCAAAAAAAAAAAAAAGGAATAAGATGGTTGTCAAAGAAAAAAAAAAGGACAGATTCCAAGAGATGATTTTCAGCAGCATGTTGCTTTTGTCCAGAAAAAAATTGCCACTCTTTTTTAATACTTCATACAAACAGATGTAAATCACATAAAAAGAGCACATGAAGATGAGTGGTTCAAAGTAACCAATTTAGCAATTAGCAAAGCCTAGAAGCAACAGCTACAGTGATTGCACTCTTCCTGTGAGATCATGGTGGACTCCTGGAAAATAGCAAGTTGGTGTGGAATACAATTGATAAATTTGGGGGTAAGGCAAAGAGTGAAAACAGAGTTAGAGTATACAATAGTATAGTAGGCTTTGTCAAACCAAAAGCCCTAATGACAGTATAACCTAGGTGGTGGTGGGTAGAGATAAAGTAATCTTAGGTAGCACTATGAAGAGTAAATGGGAGCAAGGGTGAAGAAGTTGATTATAGCAGGATGCAATCTGGATCCGCCACTGGATCCAGAGGTTTAGTCTTACAAGCTTTCCAACTCATGCTGGAGCCCATACTCAGAGAACTTCTCTGTAGCAGAATATGTGCATTGGGCTAAAGTAGTCTGGTGCCTGTTGTGTGTGGCTTTTTTAGTTGTTGATTAGGATGTTGATGGCTGCCTATTAAGTCATTGGCTATTGTACCTGGGAAGATACTGGAAAAAATAATAAAAAACCCAGATCTGCAGACATTGAGAAATAAATAAAGTTATAACTATAGAAGAAGCTAGCACAGGTTTGTTAAAAACAGATCATGCCAAACAAGTCTTATTTCATTCTTCGACAAAGTGACTAAAGTATAGCAGTGAAATGTTGTGAACATAGTATAATTAGACTTCAGCAAGGCATTCAACAAAGTAGACCACAATCTACTTCTTGATCAACTGGAAAAATATGGAAAAGACAGCATCACCACCAGATGGATTTGCAACTGGTTGATAAACCATACTCAATGAGTAATCCTTAATAGTACTATACCCATATCGAGAGAAGTAAGCAGTGGGGTACCACAAGATTCCTTCTTAGGCCCAGTACTCTTCAATATCTTCACCAATGACTTAGATGAGGGAATAAAAGGGGAACTCATCAAATTTGCAGATGACATTAAGCTAGCAGGAATAGACAATACCCCTCCCCCCCAAAAAAGCTCAGGGTCCAAAAATATTTTGGCAGACTTGAACAATGGGTGCTATCCAACAAAATGAAAATTAATGTGGAAAAAAGCAAGGTTTTACACCTAGGCAAGAAAAATGAAAGGTACAAGTAGAGATTAGGTGAAACCTGGCTCAAAAACAGTAACTGTGAGAGGGAGTCCTAGTGGATGATCACTTAAACATGAGCCAGCCGTCTGCAATAGCAGCCAAAAAAACTAATAGAATCCTTGGTTGTATAAACAGAGGCATAGGATCAAATTCATGTGAAGTATTATTACTGCTTTTTAAATCCTTAGTAAGAATACACCTGGAATACTGCATCCAGTTTTTGTCACCATATTACACCACATTTGGAAAAAGTGCAAAGAGCAACTAAAATGATTAAAGGCCTGGAGACAAAAACATATGAAGAACAGTTGCCGGAATTTGGTATGGCTAGTCTAGAGAAAAGAAGAACTGGGGTAACATGATAGCAGTATGCCAGTATCTGAGGGGCTGCCACAAAGAAGAAGGGGTCAAATTATTCTCTAAAACACAGAGAGCAAGTCAAGAAACAATGATGGAAACTAATCAAGAAAGAAGCAACCTGGAATTAAGGAGAAACTTCCTAACAGTGAGAACAGTGGAACAGCTTGCCTTCAGAAGTTGTAGGTGCAAAAATTTTAGCTAATAGACTGATGCAAGTATTGAAAAGGATTATACATATGGACCAATCTGGATTTATAAGTGGTAGATATATGAAGAACAATGTTAGACAAATTTTAAATTTGTTGGAATATCTGGATAAAAATAATCAAATTCCGGGGGCTCTTATCTTCTTGGATGCTGAAAAGGCCTTCGATAAATTGGATTGGCAATTCTTGTTACGGGTGGTTGACAGAATGAATTTTGGGGATAGGTTTTTGTCAGCATTAAAGGCTATTTACCAACTTCAATCAGCACAAGTGATTGTAAATGGAGGACTGACAGATTTAATTAAAATTGAAAAAGGTACGAGGCAAGGATGTCCTTTATCACCTTTGCTGTTTATTTTGACTTTGGAGATTCTACTAATCAAGATTCGTGAAACATCAACTATAAGAGGAATAACTTTGGGTAAGAATGACTATAAGCTTAGAGCTTTTGCTGATGACTTGGTTTTTACTTTATCTCAACCGATTGACTCAGCAAGAAACCTGATACAGATATTGACTCAGTATGGAAAAGTTTCGGGATTTAGAGTAAATGTTAACAAGACTAAAATATTGTCTAAAAATATGCTCATGAAGGATAAAGAGATTTTAACTAATTTAACTGGTTTTGAAATTGTGAAGAAGGTGAAATATTTGGGTGTTTATATTACTGCCTCTAATGTTAAATTGTATAAAAATAATTATGATAAGTTGTGGATAAAAGTTCAAAAGGATTTAGATGTGTGGAAAAAGTTACAGTTGTCATTATTGGGGAGGATCTCAGTGGTTAAAATGAATGTTCTTCCTAAATTTCTTTTTCTGTTTCAGATGATACCAATTTTAAAAAGAGATTCTAATTTAGAAGTTTGGCAAAGAGGGATCAATAGTTTTATATGGCAAGGGAAAAAGCCGAGGGTAAAATTTAAAATTTTGCAAGATGCACGTGAAAGAGGGGGACTTAAAGCTCCAAATTTAAAATTATATTATGATGCGGTGGTTTTGACATGGATTACTGATTGGATTAATCTAACTAATAGAGATATATTGATTCTTGAAGGTTGGGATTTATATTATGGATGGCATGCATATTTATTTCTTGATAGGAAAACCAACCCCTTTTTATTACAAAAACTGTCCAGATAAGTTTGCTCAAAAACAAAAACAACAGAATACTTTTCCAACAGATAATTGTTTAAATAATCAGACAGAGCAGGAGTTTAAACAAAACATTCATCGGTAAAACAAACAGACCATGATCCCTGAAAGTTCTTACAAACGGTTGCCTTCAGTAACCAGCACCGCCCACACCTCCTCTTTATATACAGCTGGCCCAGCCCAAGGGAGGTAAGGCACCCGCTGGCCCCATGCATGCCAGCAACCCTCCCTGCGCCCGCCGGCCTCCCACCTCCTACCCCTGGCCCTCTTTTACTTACATTTAGTAGTTGCTCAGGAGGGAGGGGTGGAAACGACCAGAAAGCTTGCCTTAGCTGCAGACAACTTGCAGCACCATTTGCAGACTGGAACTTTTGGCGGGCTCAGCAGGGCAGAGACAGCCTGGACAATTCCTATTGGCTTTTGAAAGGCAATAGAATTATTAGACTCTATTCAAGAGAGTTTATTCTATTGGCTTTCAAAAGCCAATAGATTCTATTGGCTTTCGAACGCCAATAGAATAGAGTCTCTTGAATAGAGTCTATTTTATTGGCTTTCAAAAGCCAATAGAATAAGAGGGAGTAGCACAGCTAAGGAAAAGGGGGAAAAAATGGTGGACTGTGTTGTTTGGTGACCCCTGTGAAATGGTCGTTCGACCTCAAATGGGGTCGCGACCCACGGGTTGAGAACCGCTGTTGTAAAAGCAACTGTTGCAAGCTAAAAAAGAAAATAGAAAACTTGCACTTTACATGAACTAGCGAAATCTGTTACATTGTTTCATTATCTTCGCTTAAACACCAAGTAAAAGTGAAAGTCACTTAGTTATCATTTCAAACAAAGGAGCGGCATTCTGCGGCCATATTTTTTCTTCTTCTTTTAATTTAAATAATAAATGAAGGACACTTGTTTATTTTCTGAGTTAAAGTCTCAAATTAACAAATTTCCAATCCTCCTGTTCAGCTCCGTCTGCTTTTTAATTTTACTCACAGTCTCTTTAATTAGCAGATGTGGAAGCAGTGTCTGGCTTTGTTCCTAAGAACAAAGGCGAACCGAGGTACGGAGAAAACCCAGACTCCGAGGGAGTTCACACCTTCGTCCTCCCAAAAAAAAGAATTTAGAGAACTAGGGAACTCAACCTCTATCCAGGAAAACTCACCTCCTCCCCTTCACCCGGGGAGAGAGGTTCCAAGCCACGGAACAGCTACTGAACGCTGTTTCTTCAGGCTTTAACGCATCCCTGGAGCAGACGGCTTGAAAGAAGCCGCCATCGGCGCGGCTGTCACCACCGGAAGTCCCTTATCGGGACACTTAATGTTATTTTCGTGGGGCATCTTGATTCCTTCAGTTTTCATTATTTTTCCTTGTTTGATAGTAAGTGTGGCACATTTGTCCAAGCCAATTTCCATTGCAATATCTTGGCTATATATATGGACAGGGTTGAGTAGCGATTCAGATGATGTTTTTCCATACAGCTTCAGATCATCCATGTAAAGGAGGTGGAATGGTCTGGCAGATGTTTTTGATGTTTGATAGCTATGTCCTGAGTTATTCAGTATTGTTGACAGAAGAAACAGTGCAGTAAAAAATACTAGTGGTCATAATGAATCTCCTTGAAATATTCCTCTCTTGATATTAACCTCTCCCAGTCTCTCACCATTGACCTGCAACTATGTCTTCCATTATGCCATCAATCTTTGCACAAATTTTCTTATGTTTCTACCGACTCCTGTTATTTCTAGGCACTTGATTATCCAGTCATGTGGCAAAGAGTCGAATGCCTTTTTGTAGTCAATCTATGCCACATTCAGGTTGGTATTCCTTCTCCAGCAGTTTTCAAGATCATTTTGTCAATTAGGAGTTGATCTTTTGTTCCTCTGCTATTGGGGCAGTTTCCTTTCTGCTCAGGTGGAAAGAGATTGTTTTCAATGAGATGCTGTTATACTGCATCAGCTACCACACCAGTTGGCAATTTGAAAGTTGTTGGTAAGCAGGTAATTGGCCTGTAGTTGCTTGGTGCTGCCTCTTTTTCTGGATCTTTCATTATCAGATAAGTTTTCCCAGTTGTTAGCCACTATTGTTGTTGAACTGCTTGGCAATGAGTGGGTATATAACATGTTTCAACCAAACACCATGCAGTTCATCTTTACCTAGTGTTGACCAATTCTTGATCTTCCTTGCTCTGTTTTCTACCATTTCTGTTGTTATTACTAGTTCTTTCATTTCAACTTCTGTTTTATGTGCATCCACCTCTTTTAACCAAGCTGCGTCCTTGTTGTATTTCTTTGAGTTATCCCATATCTGCATCCAGAACTGCATTGTTTCTTCCTTGTCAGGTACTGACTGATTCATTGGAGTTTCTCCATTGATGGATTGGTAGAAGCATTTCTGATTGGATTGAAATTGGAGGTTCTGCCTATAATTTGCAACTTGAGCTTTGTATCTGCTGATTTTCCTGGCTATAGCTGTTATTTGCTGCTTTATTATTTCCAGTGTTTCCTTGATCTTCCTTGTTTCTAAATGGTATTTCTTGATTAGGTATTCTTTGGTCTTCTTGTTCTTCAGCTTCTTTTCTTTCATCTGTTCTAGCTTGCTTGC
>JANHFS010033486.1:0-10270 GCA_032467975.1 Trimeresurus albolabris
TAAAAATATCCAGTGATGGAGCACCCACAATTTCTGGGGGCAAGCTGTTCCACTGGTTAATTGTTCTCACTGTTAGGAAGTTTCTCCTTAATTCCAGGTTGCGTCTCTCTTTGATCAGTTTCCAATCATTGTTTCTTCTCTTGCCCTCCGGTGCTCTGGAGAATAGTTTGATGCCCTCTTCTCTATGGCAGCCCCTCAAATACTGGAATACTTCTATCACGTCTCCCCTATTTCTTCTTTTCTTTAGACTAGCCAGACCCAAGTCCTACAGCTGTTCTTCATATGTTTTAGTCTCCAGGCCTTTGATCATTTTAGTTGCTCTTTTCTGAACATTCTCCAAGGTCTCAACATCTTTTTTGTAGTATGGTGACCAAAATTGGCTGCAGTATTCCAGGTGTGGTCTTAGGATTTTATAAAGCGGTACTAATACTTCGCGTGATCTTGATTCTATGTCTCTATTTATACGATCCAGGATTGTATTAGCTTTTTGGGCTGCTACTGCACACTGCTGGCTCATAGTCAAGCGATTGTCCACTACGACTCCAAGGTCCCTCTCGCAGTTGCTGTTTTTGAGCCAGGTCTCGCCTAATCTGTACTTAAAACTTTGATTTTTTCCTAGCTAAATGTAAAACTTTGTTTTTCTCCACATTACAACTCATTTTGTTGGATAGGGCCCATTGTTCAAGTTTGTCATGATGTTTTTGGATCCTGAGCTTGTCTTCTGGGGTGTTAGCTATTCCTGCCAGTTTGGTGTCATCTGCAAATTTGATGAATTCCCCTTCAATACCCTCATCTAAGTCATTAATGAAGATATTGAAGAGTAATGGGTTTAAGACAGAGCAGGAGACCCTATATCATTTCAGACAAATGGTTGTCCAGTCTCTTCTTTGTGGCAGCCCCTGAGAGATTGGAACACTGCTATCATGTCCCCCCTCGTCCTTCTCTTTGTTAAACTGGACATACCCAATTCCAGCAACCGTTCCTTATATGTTTTAGCCTCCAGTCCCCTAATCATCTTTGTTGCTTCATGACAGGAGGCCATGGGGCTGCAGTGGCTCACATATCTAGAATGCTGAATCTGGACACCATTGAGATGTTGACACCTCAGCAATTCAAAACCTGAGAGTGTGAGCCATGTGACAAAATGAGCTCACATCAATTTGTCCCAACTCCTGCCCACTTAGCAGTTGAAAGCATGCTAATGCAAGTAAATAAATAGGTACCACTTTGGTGGGAAAAATAACAGGGACATGAAAGGAGCCCGCTCAGGCATCCCCTCGTCAATGGTGATGTCACTGGTGAATCCTTTCAACCTGGAAGTGCCTTAATTGGTGCTTCCGACATAAATATAGTAGTAGTAAGACTGGGCAATAGAACAATGAGAACTATATGAAAATTTGTTTGAAATGCAGGGGAATACCTAGGCTTACACTTTGGGAGTCAAATCTAAGAATTGAAATATAGAGGGAGGAAGATCTCAAAGAACATCCAAAGAGTCATAGATGGTAAGAGGACTGTCTGACAAGACTACCATTAAGTTTTAATTATTTTTATTTGATTTGATTTGGGAACTTTCCAATTCCAGACTGTTTCAAGGCAGCTCACAATAGAACCAAAAGAAGATTTTAGAAAATAATATAAAATAGGTAAACAAGATGGGAATTCAGCTATTTGACATAGAAACAAGTCCCAAATGCATCCAACATGGGATTCCATCCACATTAGCTCAAGTCCTACGAGACTAACCAGGTCCTTCCAGAATGGTATCAGGGTAAAAGGAGGAATATCTGGGTTGGTGTGAAGCAGCCTGAAGGTCATGAGTCTGGATCTGCTCACCAAGGCATTTTTTCTTTTAATGTTGAGAACAATTTTATTATTAGAAGCTAGCTGGCCAGGGAAGTAGATAAGTATCTTTGCACATTTTATTATTTTGTTAATAAATGATAGCATTCTTTACAATGAAACACTACTTCTTTGGAAGTAAAAACATTTAGCATCAGGCAACAGAGGCAAATTCCATTGTAATCCCATACTTACCACAGTGCTGTGCTTTAAGTGACTTTAAAATACAAACTTTTTTCTTCTCTAATTTAACCGGAACATAAAAGCAGTTGTTTTAAAAAAAGAGAACGTTGAATAATGAAGAGAAAAGGTGGCTGAGTGATTCACAAAAGAAGGGAAACAGCGTGGCAATTGAAAAGAGAGCTTAGAAAATGATCTCTTTGCCCCTCTGCAGACGATGAGAAAGATTTCCCATATTGCTGCATTGTTCTCTACCTATACAGTAACTGCACCATGTTTAATAGGGTTCTTTTTGCTTCCTAGATTCCATTTGTTTACACTGCCCCCCCTGCCTACAATGTTATTTTCATGAGAATGAGTAAATTTGCTTTTCTATCCTGAGCAATGTGAAGTCTTTCATCTTTAAAGGACAGCCTTAAAGAAGTCTTGCAAAGGAACACCTAGCTATCGTATGGGACAATAATTGCATAGGTGCACCAAAATGTCATCAAAGTATGTTAGCAAGCAATTAATTTTTCCATTTGGAACAAAAGGACTACCTTCCGATACCTTTCTGGAAGGTCTTTCTATCTAGAAGCACAGTGAAGCCGACTGATGTCTGTCTTTCTCCTTCAAGAAATGGATCACATCACATACGGTTACTACGCTGTGTTTTTTTCCAATGGATTTCCATTATTCAATCAGCTCTTTGAAAGTGTTTTGTCTTCTCTGTTTTAAAAAGTTCAAAAGTCTGTTCCAGTCTGAAAGTAGTTTTTGTAGCATTTGGGAGATGAAGAGAAGCTGTGATTGCAGTGGTAGGTGGTAGATCAAAAATATGCTTTTAATGAAAGCAATTTCTTGTTCCAATTTACCTAGTATTTGGCTAACAGCCTCCTTCCCCTCTCCTGCCCCGGACCACACACAAACCTACTTCTTTTTATACAAATCTTGTAGTTTCTAGGCCAATAAATACTAGAAGACGTAGTTTCTGCACATAAGCTATAAGCAGTGATCTCATGGGTGTTCCTTTAATTTGTTGATGTAATTTGCAGTTGAACTGAAAGTATGTGATTAAGAAGAGGTTGATGAGATCCATGATTCTGAGCATTTCAGCCTTGGTGTATTTGGTTAGATCAAGTCTGTTGTGTAGTAGTGCTATCATGGATTTTTTGCATAATTCCAGGTAATTCTGAGTTATGGATGTGTTGGGATATTAAATGAGGTCATGATTTCATCTTCATCTATTGTCAGGTCTTTGATTCTTGGGGAGTGGGGCACTGTAGTGGGGGCTTGGTGCAGTATTTGCTTCTTTCTGTGAGGCGTCCAAGCTTTTTTGCCAAGTTTTTAATGATGTTGTAGGTTGGAGTCCCTGGTAATGATACAATTGGACAGAGAGGTGTGTCTGACTTGTGTGTTTTGCGGCATTCATAGAACCATGGGAAAGCAGGTCGGCTGCTTTTCAGCTGCTACCATTTTTCTTTGGTGAGTGACCTAAAGTTTCTGAGAGTTCTCTTGATCTGGTTGTCTAGTTTCCATATTGGATTGGTATTCACTAGGACAGACATGTGAAACTTGCGATGTCATGTGACGCCATGCAATGTATTGGGACAGTTTTGCCATTGCTGGCAATAGGGTGGGTGCGGCTTCTGCATGACGGGCAGTTTGACACTCCTACACTAGGAGGTTGATGTTCACAGCACATACAATTTTTTTTGCTTCCCTTTCAATTCCTGTTCCATTGCTGTCCTCTTCCCATGAAAATTCATTGACATGAGTTTAACTCTCTCCATAAGATTCTTCCTCCTCCTCTTCTTAACCTTATTGAGTTTTAAAGAAGTTAAAATACAAAAGAACTAAAAAAAATCAGAAGAAAAAAGGGGATGTGATGGAGGAAAAAACAAAATTGGGGTGCGGGAAAAAAAGGGGGGAAAAAGCTATAGAACAGAAAATCTTCCAACTTTCTTCAGTACAAATACAAGTAATAAGACACAATGAGCCTTTAAACTAGAATAAACCGTAGAACACAGTGCAATTTACTTCTGCAATTGTAAACAGTTATAGTTGTCAAATTCCAAGGTTATAATTTCATTTTTTCAATATCAAGCAAATAGTCCAAATGGTTTTCAAAATGTAAGCTTTTTTAAAGTAAAAATGAAGCTAGGCAAACTATTTTCTTTAATAAAAGTAGTCAATTTCACCATCTCTGTCAGCTGCATTAACAGCACATTCCATTCTTCCATTGTAGGAATTTGTGAATTTTATCTACTCTGCATATAAAGAAGTATCACTACTGTTATCATATATAAGAACAATGCTCCATTTTTTAAAAAAATCTCTGTATCCATAAAGCCTAGAAGGAAACCTTTGGTTTCAGTTGTACACTTTATCTGACAATTCTCTGAAATAAATTACATGGCTGATCCTGGTAGTTCTTAGTTTTCTTGCATGTCCCCCAAATATGATAACAAGAACCTTCAGACTGATTACATTTTCAACATGTTTGACACACCCTTATATATCTTTGACAATTTATCAGGTGTTACCGATGATATATCATCTTAGAAAAGTTATCTTTCAAGTTATAATTCAGTGTAAATTTCAGTCATTAACATATTCTCTCATTGATCAAGCATTATATCATATCCAAAGTTTTTGCTCATTTAATCATAGAGACTTTAATATACTTATCTTCCATATTCCTTTTCAATAATAGTTTAAACGTTTTAGCAATAACATGCACATCATTAGTACATAAATCCACTTCAAAGTTTTCTTATCCAATCAAATTTCTCCATCAGCTGAGCATAACCAAATAATTCACAATATTTTTGGTTCTTCTCTGTTTTTTAATTTGGGTTCTCCTTCAGAAAAAAATCAGTGAGAGAGATAGAGACAGTTTGTTTCAGTAGTTAAGGTATGAGACTAGATAGAGGGAGGCTGTGAGTTCTATACCTACTTTAGCCATGAAAGCCAGCTGGGTGACATTGAGTTAGTCACTCTCTTTCAGCCCAATTCACCTCACAAAGTTGTTGCTGTGGAGTTGTGTTGGATATGTTCACCACTTTGAATTATTTGTAAAATAATAAAGATGAAATATGAATGAATGAATGAGCATAGTTCAGCCAAGTTTATGCAGCTATCATTTCTCTTCTAAATAAACGATTTCTTGGGTTGATAATCATAATTTTAGGAATCATCTTACTTTGTATCTATTCCAAGCACTCATTATGGCACGCCTAACAAAATGATTTTGAAAATCTATACTGACCTTTGTCATACTACAGAGAGCCATGTCACCTAAATCTGAGATCACATCCTTCCAGCCCCAAGTATCTTCTTATTCCTCAGAGATACTATATTTTATCCACATTAGACAACAAGCAATGAAGTGTAATTTTAAATCAGGTAATCCTAACCCACCTCTTTCTTTGGCATCCTGCAACAGTTTACATTTAATACTTGGTTTTCTGCCATGCCATACAACTTAGAAACATCTTTTTGCTATTATTTAAATGGAAAATCAGTCATCAATATCAGTATTGTCTGAAATAAAAACAAGATCCTAGGTAAAACATTCATTTTGATCACTGAAATTCTACCCAATAGTGGGAGCTGGAGTTTGTTCCACCTCAGTACGTCTTTTTTAATATCATCCCTTAACATAATTGTTCTGAAACAACATATAGTTTGTATTAGTCAGTATAACCCCTAGATATTTAAACTTTTCGATTCCAAAACTCTTTTTCTTTTCATTAAAATATCTTGGTCTTGTGTAGTCATATTTTTAAGCAACATAATTTTAACCAACATATTTTTTTTCATTTATTTACTTTAAATCCAGCTAGTGCACCAAAGTTCTTCAATTATTCAATACCATTCTGAGGTTTTTGCAAAATCAAAAGTAAGTCTCAGCAAAAGCCTTCAATTTATATGTCTCTTTTTAATTTTCAGATCCATTATTTTCTCATCCTTTCTAATGTGTCTGTTCAACCCTTCTACAATTTAATAAAAAGCAAAGGGGACAAAGGCACATGCTTGTCTTGTCCCCTTTTGTATCTCATATGGCGTTATTAAACCACCATTAACAATAATATGAGCCTTCTGGGATTAATATATCAATTTGATTCCTTGAATAAACTTTTCCCCAGTTTTCATATTTTCCAAAACTTTAAACATAAAAGACCCATTCAAATTGTCAAAAGCTTTCTCTGTGTCCAAATGAAACAATGTCACATGCTTCTCTTTAAGCTGTTATAGAGACACTACTACATCCAATACAGTTCCCCCATTGTCTCTTAATCGTTTTTCAGTAGGAAAATGATCAACATGAATCAAATCCTGTAAAATCCATTTAGTCTACCAGCCAATATTGTTGTGAACATTTTATAGTCATTATTCAATAACAAAATCAGTGCATAACTCTTAGTTGAAGTCAGATCTCGTCCTTCCTTTGGCAATAAAGCAATACTGGCCTCTTTCCAGGATTCAGAGCAAATCCTTGCAGAATAGAATTCATCAGGTTTTTAAGTGGTTGTAAAAGCTGATCTTCAAAACATTTATAGTATGAGCTTGGCAACCCAGCGGGACCTGATGCTTTCCCAGTTTTAATATTTTTATAGCTTCTGATGTTTCAGAGATGGTTATGAAGTTATTCATAATTTGGTTCTGGGGTTGTGAAAGTTTTGGTAGATTCTGTTGTTGTTTTTTTCAAATATTCACCAGTCTTTTCTAGGGAAACGTCTTCTATTTTATACAAAATTGAATGCAAATCATGGAAGGACTTTTGAATACTCACATTAACTGTAAATAGTTTTACATTCCTGGATATTTAATACAATTTTCTATTATTGCTCCTTTCTCAATTGATAGGCCAATCATGTCCTTGGTTTATTTATAAACTCAAAGTACTTTTGCTTCATATAGCTTAATTCAGTCTCTGTTTTTCTCTCAGCTAACACAGATAATTGTTGATGTAGCAGTTTAGTTTGATATAAAATAGTAGAATTTGTTAGTGCTTTCTTCCAGGTTTTTTTAAATGTTCTTCTAATATAATCTGCATTTTTTTTCTTCAGATTTCTTTTTAAACTCACAATTAAGCTCTCAAGCTTTCTCTTTCCTCTAGGTATTCAAGATGGACAGTGATTAATATTTATATGTAAGGGTGTAGATATATACATATGTTGTATATAGCATTTTTATATGTGTGTTGTGTATGTGTACACTTTTGAGAGCAGGCAATAGAATTTCATTATTAATGTGTGCCAGTGTGCCAGCAGTAAAAAATGACAATAAAGGTTACCTTATTATATTGAATGAAGCAACCACTAATTATAGCTTTGCTAACATCCCAGTCACTCTTTAAACCCACATCTTTGTCCAAATTATTGTCAAAATGTTCCTAGGATGTCTGAATACAACCCATAGGTATGAAAAGATTAACAGTACACCTATGCAGACAGATAACGCATGCCCAGAAGTCTTCAATAAAGTAACTCATTCACCGAATCAGTAGAGGGAAAAGAACCAGATTGTGTGAAAATGCCATGTTGGCTCTTGGTCCTGCTTTTACTTGAATTTATGGAGAATAGAGATAGCCTTGTATCCCCTTGCATGGATGTGTTTTAAGAACTAGCCTTTATGAGATCAAAGCAGGAAGGGAAGCTGCTCCCATCAGTGCAGATCCACTGAGAATAGCAAAAGGGCACAACAGACAGGAGACTGCAATCTGTAAAAATTTCTCTCACCTCAAGGTCACCAAGCAGGAATTTGCCAAGGAGGAGATAGAAAACAGGTGACATTCAACCATCCCAAAGGCCAAGCAACAGAAGATAAATGCAACATCAGCACCAAAGCAAGGACATTATCCTGTAACAAGAAGTTGGCCGTAAAAGGCCTTGAAAAATTATGCAGACTATAGAGCCATCGAGTCATCGCTTGAAATATTTTTCTTTTAATTACACACACATGTAGATACACAATGATCACAACAATAAAAGGGTTGGACAGCAAAATTAAATTACGATAATATGGCATAAAGAAAATTGATTTGAAATTGCAGCGACATCATTCCTAGTCTGAATTGGGGCAGTTTAAAGAAATTCAGAAGCAACGTTGGATTTTCATCCAAGTAATCAGAAATTCAGTGCTTCTGAGAGCTGCAGAAAGACAGATGGTAGATTTGCAAAACCCTCTTAGTTGCTTTTACTGGGTCTTAAATAAATTTTAAAAAACCCAAGGAAAATGTGTGTGGAGGGCAAATGCTATCCTGCTTTCCCTTATGGTTCAGAAATTTATAATAGAAAGAACTGAAGAACAACCTGATGATGTTGAAGGGGAAGAAAATCAGATTTTTGCTTGATCCCTGGTATGAAAGGAGATAAACATGGTACAATAAAGGCATTGTTTATATTAGTACTAGTATGAGTAGAAGGGGACAGGGTTGAATTCTTACAGAACTGCAGAATTCAGAAACACTGAGCCAGATCATAGTCACATCACATCCCCACATTGTTTTCAGGTGCTACATTCCAGCTGACTAGGTCACAATATGGTTTACATTATTTTCTTTATCATTCCTATGTACCAATTCTGGGAGCATATAACCCATAACCCTGCCTAGGTCATGCCTCTTTTGCCATCTGGTGGTCAGGAGCCCAGTGATCACTGTGGAGTTCTTGAATAAACTATTTTCAATATCTTAAACTCTGAAGCATCTTGAAGGATGCTCCAGATGTGGACAGTCGCTATTAATTTGTTGGCTGCACTAAAACCAGGGTTATCAGTTTTCATTCATTTTTTTCTAAGCTACATAGTAAAATGTCTAAATACATGCATATTTTTTAGAAAGGTTAAGTATAAACTTCTGTCAATATTACGAATCTTAGTCAGCTCAGTAAGATTTCATAGTGAGAGACTTGATCCATTTATTTTCTGTTAAAGATAAAAGTCACCCTCTCTAACAGGCAAGGGGGAAAAAAATCCAATACTTAGCGATAGTCATGACAATGATGTCATTTACCACTACCATGTTCTCTGCAGTCCTTGAAGTACAATCCAGGAATGTCCCATCTTAGGCATGAAAGACAGCTGGGTGACTTTGGGCCAGTCACTCCCTGTCAACCCAATCAACCGTGCAGGATTGTTGTTATGTGGAAAATAGGATAAGGAAGGATTATGAGGTACATTTACAGCCTTGAGTTAATTATAAAAATAGTAAATAGTAAATTAATAGTAAAATAGTAAATTAAAAACAATCTAATATAAACACATGTAGAATATTAGATAACATTCTAATATTCAAGATATCTTTACAGTTAACATATCTTTTCCTGCATTGTCTTAGGAAGTAACAAACTATGAATAGTTTAGTGGGACATGTACTATAGTCTCTGTGTTTGTTAGTGTGTGTGTGTGTGTGTATGTGTGTGCATTTGAGTGTGTGTGTGTGTGTGTGTGATACTAACTTGCCATTGACTTCTGAATTTATGTAGATAAGTCAGAGTTAAAAGAACCATGTAGGAAAAACAATGTGATCACAATATAGCTAAATATTGCATCAGAATAAATGTTACCATTTAAACAACTGAATATCAAAAATGTTACCAAATTTAATATTGCTGTAAATGGAATTCACATCTTCTGTATGTATACTTGCATGTTGTAGCATTATATAAGACTTGTTTTTAGTATTATGCAGTGAATGCAGGATAAAAAAAATGAGAATCAGCATAACATTTAAAAGAAATCTAGTACCTTAGATTTCTATCTGTGTTGTAAATTCCATTCTTTTCTAATATGTTGAATACCTGTTTTTTGGAATGAGGAGACAGTATCAGAAAATATAATGATTTGTCTCAACTTTTCTTTTTCTTCCAGCATACTTGCATATAATCTGTAGATTGGTAATCATTCTGAGAAGCTCATTTGAATTTTGAATGCCACCTGTTTTTAATCACATACCTGGGGTCACCTGGCATGTTTCTTTTGCCTGAAATGAGGAATATAATTTGTACAATCAAGTTTCAAGAATGAATAAATTCATTAAGCAAACCTTTGACTGATTTCTCTGATTGCCTCTGAATATGGTTTGCCTGCATATTTGGTTCACTTGAATATTTCTTAGCAGCATAACTAAAATGTTCACATACAGCATCAGAAGACTGATGTCAACACTATGACAAAGGATGTCATCACTCTGACAACTGAGAATCAGCAGCCATTTTTACTTTTGCTTCTAACATGCCTTTTCTATTCTTTTAGAGTTCAGATG
>JANHFS010033846.1:0-10250 GCA_032467975.1 Trimeresurus albolabris
AGCTGTTATAAGATTCAACATCAAGTTCATTTCTTTGGCATCCAAATTGTCCATAATACCTAACAAAAATAACTGCGGTGTAAACTTTATCTTCTTTTTAAAAACACTTTGAATATTGCCCCAAATCTTAATCCAAAATGCCTTTATATCCCTACACGTCCACCAAATATGGAAATAAGTTGCATCCAAACTTCCACATCTCCAACATTTGGGCTGTAGATTAGGATACATGCATGACAATTTTTGAGGATCCAGATGCCATCTATAAAACATCTTATAAAAATTCTCTCTTAAATTTTGTGCCTGAGTAAATTTTACATTTCTTACCCAAATTGTCTCCCACGTATCCAATGCAATTACATCTTGAACATTCTGGGCGCACTTTATCATACAATCTTTAACTAATTCCGTTTCAGAATCCAATTCAATCAAAACATTATAAATTCTCTTTATATGAGCTCCTGATGAATCTTTAATCTGTTTAATCAAATTCACATCCTCCAAAGTAATACCGACCTTCTGGTCTATCTTCTACCTCATTAGCAATTGATTATAATAAAACCAAGAATATACAATATTTTCTTGTTTCAAATCTTCTAAAGATTTAATTTGCCAATCCTTTCCTACCAATCTAAGCAATTCTCTATAAGTAATATTATCCAAATCAACTCCTCTAGATACCCCTTCTATCGCCTGTCCTGGAATCACCCAAATGGGAGTTTTATAATTTAATCTATAATAATATTTCTTCCATACTCGTAATAAAGCACTTCTCAAAATATGTGCTTTAAAAACTTGATCTACTTTTTTGTTATAAATTAAATAGGCATACCAGCTGTATAATAAATCCCATCCCTCAAGTAAAAGTATATTTTTATTAGTTAAGTTAAGCCAATCACTAATAAATGTAAAAGCCACCACATAATATAATTTTAAATTCGGTGCCTTAAGTCCTCCTCTTTCCCGTGCATCTTGTATAATTTTAAACTTAACCCTTGATTTTTTTACCAGCCCAAATAAATGTATTGATCCCCTTCTGCCAAACATCAAAATTAGCATCTTTTTTCAAAATAGGTATAATTTGAAACAAGAAAAGGAATTTTGGAAGTATATTCATTTTTACTGCTGAGATTCTCCCCAGCAGGAATAATTGTAACTTTTTCCACTCACTTAAATCCTTTTGTACTTTTGCCCACAATGTTTCATAATTATTTTTATACAATTTAACGTTAGACGCTGTAATATAAACACCCAAATATTTTACCTTTTTTACAATTTCAAAACCTGTCAATTTAACTAAATCTTCTTTATCCTTTGTAGACATATTTTTCGATAATATTTTAGTCTTTTTATTATTTACCTTAAAACCAGAAACTTTCCCATATTGAGCAATAATTTCTACCAAGTCAGTCACTGAGTCTTTTGGCTGGGTTAATGTCAGCACCAGATCATCAGCAAAAGCTCTTAACCTATAATCATTCTTACTCACTTTTATTCCTTTTATTATAGGTGATTCTCGAATTTTAATTAATAAAATCTCCATTGTCAAAACAAATAACAATGGAGATAACAAACATCCTTGTCTTGTACCCTTTTCAATTTTAAACGCATCTTTTAAACCTCCATTAACTATGATCTGTGCTGATTGTTGTTGATAAATAGACTTAAGAGCAAATAAATTTTTTTCCCCAAAATTCATTTTCTCTACAACTCGTTATAAAAACCCCCAATCTAATTGATCAAATGCTTTTTCAGCATCTAAAAATATAAAGGCCACCGGAATCTGGTTAGTCTTATCCAAATACTCAATTAAATTGACAATTTGTCTCACATTATATTTCATATATCTTCCAGTTATAAATCCAGATTGATCACTATGAATCAATTGCCTAAACACTTGCATTAATCTATTTGCCAATATTTTAGAAAATATTTTATAATCTGTATTCAGTAAAGATATAGGTCTATAATTCTTAGGTTGAGTTAAGTCCTGACCCTTTTTTGGGATCAGTGATATAAAAACAGTTCTCCAAGATGGAGGTACATCTGCACCCTGCAAAATACTATTAAACAATTCCTTTAATGGTTCTAACATTTCATCAGATAACATCTTGTAATAAATTGCTGTTAATCCATCTATACCTGGGGCTTTACCAGTTTTTAATTGCTTAATTGCCCCTTTAATTTCGTCCAAAGTTATTAAACAATTCATTTTTTCCCTCTGAGAATTCGATAATCTAGGAAAACATGAGTGTTGTAAATAATTCTCTATTTCTAATGATTTTATATTTTCAGAGGCATATAATTTTGAATAAAAATCCAAAAAATTTCTAATTAGTTTTTGTTGATATGTGACTTTTCCATTATAATCTATTTTGTCTATAATTCTTGATTTCTGCTTCTTTCGTAGTTGGTAAGCCAACCATCTACCAGGTTTATTGGCATTACAAAATGTATTGTATTTCATATAATGCAAATTAGTTGCAGTCTGATCCACCATCAACATATTAAATTGCTCCCTGAGCAAAGCGATGGAAACTTTTAAACTATTATCCAATGGATTCAAAATAAAGGCCTTTTCTTTTAATTTGATTTCCTCTTCTAACTCCTTACGTTTTTGCATTTGTTTACGCTTATAAGCATTATTCATATAAATCAGGACACCTCTTATATATGCTTTACTTGCATCCCAAACCATTGAAATTGAGGTATCTTTATACATATTCAACAAAAAAAATTCTTTCATTTGATCTTTACATTTTTGCACATTTCCTTCATATCTAAATAAATTTTCATTCAATCTCCAAGTCCTTCTGTTCCCATCACCCACCCATAATTCCATCCATGCCGGACTATGATCTAATACTGTTCTAGGAAAAAACTTAATGTTCTTCACCCTAGAAAAGAAATCATTTGTTATTAAGAAAAAATCAATTCTAGAATAAGATTGATGTCTATCCGAAAAAAAAGTAAAGTCTCTTTCTTGTATATTTCATTCTCTCCAAATGTCTCTTAATTCCAAATCATCCTTCAAATCAAAAAACGTTTTAAGCAAAATAGAATAACTTGAAGCTTTAAAAGAGCCTTTCTTATCTTTGCTAGAATCTAAAACTCCATTCCAGTCACCCATCATGATAACTGATTTATAATCCAATTGATTTATTTTATGATGTATCAACTTATAAAACTGTTTCGGTTGTTGATTTGGACCATATAATCCAATAATAAGACATCTTCTTTCATTCAAAACTAATTCAATAAAAACATATCTACCATCCAGATCAGAATCAATCAATTTGGGGATAAGATCTTGTCTTGCATAAATAACTACACCACATTTTTTCTGCGAAGCAGATGCTATAAAATGTAAGCCCAACCGTGAATTAATCAAATACTTTTGATCCTTTGTAGAAATATGCATTTCTTGCAAGCACACAACATCATTCTTGTGCTGTTTCAAATAATGAAAAATCTTCTTTCTTTTCTGTGGTAAATTCAGGCCATTAACATTCCATGTCAGGAACTTTGCCATCTTTAGTGGCAGAGAGCCTCTGGAACAATCCTTGAAGATCAGCTGTCACCAATCTCTTCGGTCTTGCACCCCCCACTGGCTCCGATTCTTGATGAACTGTAGCAACAACTTCAACTTTTTGCTGCTCTTTTTCCTTACATCTGTAAGCTGCATGGATCATTCTCTGTACCTTCGGATCATCTTTCATCTCAATTGACTGCTTAATTTTCTCCTGTGAGTCCATAGCAGCTGTAGATGTAGCCCCTTCAACCACTTGTTCCTCAAACATTCCTTGCTTTCTAATAGCTCGTAGAGATGGAGGGGAGCCTGTTTTCAAAACTGAAATATAAAAATCTCTTGCTTTTGAAATTAAATTTAACCTATAACGTGTGCCCATGTAATTCACGAATATGCCAACAGGTATATCCCATCTGAATTGTATTTGTCGTTTTTTCAACTCTTCAGCCAGAAAAGCAAAATCCTTCCTTCTCCTTAATATTTTAGGTGGTATTTCCATTAAAATTATTACATCTTGTGCTCCAACTTGGAATCTCTGCTTATAAAAGGCTTGAATAATTTCATTTCGAATTGATCTTCTAGAAAAATAAATCACAACATCTCTTGGTAGGTTTCTCTGTCTTACTACCCATGAATTTACCCTAAAAAGTTTCTCCATTTCTTTCATAATTTCTTCAGGCTTGCAAGACAAAACCATAGCCAAATCTGCTGCAATCTCCTCCTTTAAGTTTTCTTGAACATTCTCTTTCAATTCCCTTATTCTCAAAGCATATTCCATATCTCTATAGTGTGACATAATAACTTCATTCTGAGTTAAATCCACATTTTCCTCCACTTTTCCAAGTCTATAATCCAATCTTTCAACATTTTCTTCCACCTCATCCACCCTTCCTTCTATACGTTCTGCATGAAATGCCAAACCCTGCATAGCCAGCAATATGTCCTCTCTTATTTCAGCATTTTTCCATTCAAGAAGCTCCTCTGTCTCTATTTTAATCTGTTTTACTGCATTTGTTACTGCATTTGTTATGGTATCCTGTAAATCTTTAAATGTGATTGCAGAAGCTGGGGGGAAGATGGAGGGGTCTTAGGTCTCTGCTGTTGCATTGTTTGAAAAACTGGAGAGGAGATTGAGCTTTTCATAGAAGCAGAAGTTCCTGCACATTTTGAAGCCATTTTAACTTAATTCTTTCTTTCTTTCTTTAATTCTTTTACCACCTCTATCACATCCTATAATTCTCTTTTCATTTCATAAAAGCAACAGTCACTATATATAGAGCAAAAATAGAAAGGAAATAGAAAGCTGCTCCTAACTAAGATTGACAGCCAGACTGATAGATTGTTTCCTCCGTCTTTTCTTGCCATGTAAAAGTGAAAGTCTCATAAGGATCAAGCAGGGAAACACCCTTCCGCAGACATCTTTTCTAATTTCTTATACTTCAAATAACAATTGAAGAAGACATTTTTTATATCTGAGTTAAAGTCCCAATTTATCAAATTTTCTGATCCTCCTGGTCAGCTCCGTCTGCTTATGATTTTACTTACAGTCTCTTAAGTTAGCAGAAGTGGTAGCAGCATCTGGCTTTGTTCGAAAGAACAAAGGCATCCCGAGGTGCGGAGAAAGACCAGACTCTGAAGGAGTTCTCACCTTCGTCCTCCAAAAGGAGGACTAGGGAACTCGACCTCTATCTGGATAGATCTCTCCGTCTCCCCTATACCCAGGGAGGCAGGTTTTGAGCTGTGGAACAGCTGTTGAGCGCTGTTCCTGCGACTTTCACACAGCCCCAAGGTGGACGGCTCAAAGAAAAGCCGCCATTGGCGCGGCGAAGACACCGGAAGTCCCCCATTCACCTTCATTTCTAATGAAAATTTTCACCATGTTATTTTAATTGTGCCATTGCAATATACTCTATACAGATTCACTCCATACTAAAAATATTGCTAGCTATGTCACCCTGAGATATTTCTGGGTTTGCACTGCGAAACTCTTTCAGATTTCTGTGTGCATTTCCTCCCTCCAGCTCAGATACTTTCACTGAAATAATCTGAGATAATGAGTCACATGTTGTCCTCTGCTAATGAGAATTCCACCACCCAATCCTGATAAAATTATCACAAACTTTAGGAATTTCAGAGGACCTCAAACCATGGCTTAGTATCTCTCTTTATCCCAGTGGCTGTGGATTGCCCAACTATGTCTTTGCACAATGAAAAAAAATAGCTTTGTTTTAATATAATCCCTCTTGTTGAAAATACTGAATCTTGATTTTATACGACTGTATTGATGAAATGAGAACTGCAGAATTAACTGCAGAATTCAGATCTTGTAGAACTCCAGCCATTCCATTCTTCACCTACATTGTTCCTCTTCTCTTGGACTCCATATAATTGATGTTCATCAACGTTTAAATCACTACCATTTGCCTGTCTCTGAGATCAACATTGAGACAGTCAGAGAAGAATGCCTTGTGAAGGATTGTGGTTTTTTTTTTATCCTTTGCATACAGTTGACTGCTGGAAACTGTGTGGATATATCACTGGACTTTTCTTGGCAAGATTCAGAAGTGGTTTCTCTTTCCCTCTTTCTCAAGCTGAGACTGTCCCATGCTCATCCAACTAGCTTTGTGCCTATGGCAGGAATAGAACTCACAGTCTCCTGTCTTGTTCTTCTACCAGTGCAGCAATTTGGCTCTCTTCTAAAACTGGCACCTGAAAAATTGAATCCTACTCTCAAAGGGAATGAAAGGAAAGAGGGTTTGGTATGTAGCCATTCCAATATTAAAGGGGTGGAAGTTATAATACTTTATGAAATAAGATACTCACCAGGTCTTAGTCCAGATGGTGCTTGAAAGGAAAAAAAAGAGGTGCATGTTTATTCTTGAGTAAATAGCTAAAGGTATTTGTATACAGAAGCTGAATGCATTTTGCTCTTCCACACTTCTGTCAAAGTTCTGGTTGAAGATCCCAATGAAGTAAACACAAAGACATTTCAAATCTCTAATTAGGCACAGCAAACTGGCACCAGTGCTTTTTTTCTAAAAAAAAAAAATGTGCCGGAACTCACACACGTCATACAACCCACCTTGCCTACCCTACAAGGTTCCATCCAAAAAAGTTGCCGGAACTCCGTTCTGGGTGTTCTGTGAGAAAAAAAGCCCTGACCGCCACTATTGAGTATAAAGCTAGTTCTGGCAATATGGTGGGAAAAAGACAAATAAAAGAGTTAAAACTTCCCTCCCCCTCTGACCGTACAGGTAATATTGTCCAATTAATCAGTTGTTATGAGAAGAAACTCTCCACTCGCCCTAACATCTCTTCAGTGACCTTGGTTCCAATATGAATGGAACCACCTGTGCATTTCATACACATCCCTCCTCCCTTGCAACTCTTGGCAAGCTAGAAGCGGCATGGCTATCCTAGTGCAAGCAATCTTTGTAGGTTGGCAACTTCACTTTTTTGTATCTGGGGCAGGCAATTATATTTTTCTTTTCCAGGGTTTTCCTGAATGTAGAAAGTTGGATTTCTCAGGATCGGGTTTAGGACAAATTGCCAAAGCCAAATCGCCATGGCCAAGTCACCATGTGACAGCTTGCCCTAGGACTAAAGTTTCACTAATATCAAAGAAATGATGGGATAGAATCATTGAAGAAACAATGCAAAAGGAAGGACAAAAGGAAATGTGAATTCCAAAAACTAATACATTTTTTAATTCTTTTAAATAATTACATTGAATTTTTGAATTGCCTCTCAGCAAATTGTGATATGGCAAGTTGGCCGTTGCAAGTTTTCTGATTCTGTTCAAGTTCTGAGGTGACAGATATTGGAAGTGAGAGTCCAGCACTGTCTAGAAGACCAATCATAGTCCTGGTTCAAAGAGCTCCCTAATCCTACCATGATAAAGAGAGTGTCTGAATGTCACTTACTTACCTGAAGACACCAAGGCAAAGGCAATTCCTGCCAGCAGAAGGAGAACTGAAAGCTTCATGATGGGTGACGTTCTGTGAGATGTAGCAAGCTGGAGTCAGGTGACACCTAAATAGAATAAACTAAATAAAGTTCTTTAAATGTTGAAGACAAACACTGTAAAGACAACACAAAATGTCACAGAGTTCTACTCTTTGTTTCCTTTTTTATAATGCATGAAGCACCAATCAAAATTCTTGGGCGGGCCAGCGTAGCGATACAGCAATTAACAAATTAGCACATACATACTGGTTTTCCAAAATAAACATCTGGGTGCACATAAACCAGGCTTTATGCCATATATGTTCTATTTCCAGGAGAAAATAAAAATTGGATTGATTGCTGATGTCACATTTCTGTTGTAAACCTAAGTTACATATTCTAATGCTACTTTTATTATAAGATTATGAAAACAGAATATTTCAAGTCTGAATGTGCTTTATTTTCTCTCTCACGTCCTTATCTTAGGATACAGGAGGATCTGGACAGACTTGAACACTGGGCGCTATCTAACAAAATGAAATTCAATGGTGAAAAAAGTAAGGTTCTACATTTAGGCAAGAAAAACCAAATGTACAGGTATAGTAAAGGGGGTACCTTTACTATATGATCCAGCAGTGTGCTGCAGCTGTCAAAAAAGCCAACACAGTGCTAGGCTGCATTAACAGAGGGACATTTTGTGAAATAAAAAAAAGAGAATGTCACATGTATTCATGTTGAGCCATTTCAATAAACATTCCATTTATGTGCCTTTATGCTTTATCACATCACATAGTGTTTCAGTGATATTAATTTTTTATGATTTGTATCTAGAATTTCCCCAAAGCCTCTTTCTTCAGTGCCACTTATAGATTTCAGCCCAGTCTTGTTTATGTCCATTTTCTTCTCTCCTTTGCGACTGAATTGATTAAACACATGAAAATGTTGTCTTTCGTTACCACCTGTACATAGTAGACTTGATGTCCTGAGGTACGTAGGTTCATCGCTTGTTTATTTGTTTGTTTTGTGTGTGTGTACTGTAAGTTCATATCTTGGATGCCTCTTCCAATCTGTTTCCTGACTTTCAAGTTCAGGTAAGTTTATGTTTCTACCTCTAATTGACTTTCAGGAACAGAACAGGCTGGAACAATGTATACTATTTGTCCTGTATTTTCTCAGCCCTAGGAAGAAGAAAGAACAGACCAGTTCTGAAAAAGTCTGCCAAGAAAATTGCTGGGGATTATCCAGGCAGCCTCTCAGAATCAGACACGACTGAATGGAAGAACAAAGAAAGAAAAATTGGCTAAGACATTACGTAATTTCAAAGAGCAGAAAGCCATCTTGCTTAGCATTAGGAAATCTTATTTGTCCAAAATTCCACCATTTTCACCTTTGGTATGTTTTTAGTTAGCCTTCTGCCAATCCCAAGAACAGCAGTACCCAGCTGAACCTAGCACTCAGTCTGAGAAGGAAAGCTTCACGCCTGGTTATCTTCAAGTCCTGGTTATGAGAATAGAGAGCCCATGATGAACCCACCAGGATGGCCCACCATGACTTTGGTGTTGCCGAGTCATGTATTCTGTGCAGACTGGAGTTCACAGGTACTCCTACAAACTGCAGTGGTTGCTTTTCCAGGCATAATGCAAAGTATAAATTGCAGACAAGCAGAGGGTTTTGGTAAAGAGTGGTGAGCCTGTTCATGGATCCTGAATCTGCATAAGGGACACCTTATCTTGGTATCAAAAGCTTCATCCCACGGAACTGGTGAACTTCTATGGAGAAGCCCTTTCAAAATTTTGAAGATGCCACCAAGGTCAGGAAAGCAAATTGAATGACCCAACTATGGGGGTGAGGTGGTGGGATGGACCACACCATGCTCCAGATACCTGCGAATTCAAAATAGTTCTCCAGGACTTGGCCTAGCTGAGTTCTGAGAAGAGGTTTCAGATGCAATCTTGCAAAGTTTGCCCAAGCTGAATTTCCTGCCAGACCACAAGAGCTGATGCAAATCTTTTTAAGGATCAATGGCACCTTGAAGGATGTGGGGATGGACTATATTTAGTTGAGGCAGGAGGAGAGATCAGAAAACTATCTCTACACTTCTCCAAACTTTCTGCATTTCACAAAAGGCATGAATTCTAAAGGCATTTAGTGTCATGGAAAGGAGATTGGTACAGCTCTAAAGAATCATAAATTAAATGAGCAGCTAAATTATCCATGGTAGTTTGGTGACATAGTATAAAATGAAAAATTCCTCCTATTTTTGTGTCTGTCAGTTATTAAAGGTTCTGAAAAAATGAGAAAGCTTTGTTGAAGATAAAGGCAGAAAACTGAAGGAATTTGATTTCAAGAACAAAAGAACTCTAAGTGATTTTGGCATTTATTTATTTATTCATTAGATTTTTATCCCACCTTGATTACTTCATAAGTAAACTCAATGCAGTGAAAATACACCATACTCCTTCCTCTTATTTTCCGTACAATAAAAATCCTGCAAGGCGAGTTAGGCTGTGAGAGAGTGACTGGCCCAAAGTCACCCAGCTGGGTTTGATGCCTAAGGCGGGACTCACAAGTCTCCAGGTTTCTGGGCCAGCCCCTGAATCACTATACAAACTGGCTCTTAATCAAAAACTTAAATTATAGATAGACATTCTGCCCCTATCATATAAAATATCTGCAGATAAATGGGAGGTTCACCTCTGTGATATCTTTAAAGGAAATCTGCTGTAGAATCTGACGTGATTCCTTCTTGTAGAACACAGAATTTAGAATAACAGGA
>JANHFS010034401.1:0-10219 GCA_032467975.1 Trimeresurus albolabris
ATGCTGCAACGGTCATAAGTGTGAAAAATGGTCATAAGTCACTTCAGTGCCATTGTAACTTTGAACAGTCACTAAGCGAATTGTTGTAAATCGAGGACTACCTATACTTTATCACTTTTTCTTTTTCTTTTGGTCAAGTTTTTGACACCTTAGTAGGTTGTACTCGAATATTGCCATATCTTAAAAGTGGTACAACCGATGAAAAGGCTGAAAAGCCCTCGACTAAAAGACCGTCAATGTTCCTTCCAGCCCATATGGTTCTATGATTCTACAAATGAATAGAAATCTTAAATTGCTCAGAACTTCAACTGATAGGACATTTTGTTTCTAATATTTTTTACTATAGCATCAAATAACAATGATTGAGGCCACCAGAAGAGCAAGAACCAGAACTTTGCATCTCCCTCGACACCCGAAGGGGTAAAAGTGGAAGTAAAGAAGAATATTTGTTACTATATTTTGTTTTGGTTTTTGATTGCTGCTATACTAGGAAAAAATGTAACTCTTTAGATATATTGTTTTATTTATATTATAAAATATAAGCAATACATTATATGATTTGGGTATAATGGTTGACTGGTAATTATTAACACTCAGATGTTTAGATAACTTAAACCTTTAAAAATAAAAAAAACTGTTTATGTTGATATTAACTATGATTTCTAAAATGCGAATATTATTAAGGATAAAGTTTCGTATGAGAGCCGGTTTTAGTCTAGTCGTGATTAAGGCACCGCACTAGAAAGTACGAAACCATAAGTTCTAGTCCTGCTTTAGCCATGAAAGCCATCTGGGTGACTTTGGGCCAGTCACTCTTTCTCAGCCGAACTCATCTCATAGGGTTGTTGTGGGAAAAATAGGAGGAAGATGTATTGGATACGTTTGCTGCCTTGAGT
This sequence comes from Trimeresurus albolabris, assembly GCA_032467975.1. Lineage (NCBI taxonomy): Eukaryota > Metazoa > Chordata > Lepidosauria > Squamata > Viperidae > Trimeresurus > Trimeresurus albolabris. Next base: position 897 of record JANHFS010034401.1, read on the forward strand.
TATTTGAAAAATAATAAAGGCAGGATACAAATAAATACATTTTTTTATATCTAGAGCTGAATGTGGTATTGATAAACAAGTGCAAACTACATTAAATTATTTTTTAAATAATGAAGGTTTCTATCCTAAACTTAATACTAAATTCTCCACTATATTGTTACTTATTGTTGTTCAGGCATATTTAAAAAAGAAAAACAAAACAAGAAGTAACAATAATAACAAAAGTTTAAAAAGTTATTTTATTTCTAACTTCTCCCTTCTTGAGCTTCTATCAACTATCTATTAATAAGCATTTAGACACACACCCCTAGAAACCATACTGTGTTTATATTTGTCATGCTATATTATATATTGCACATATGGGAACCAATCTTGTTTGAATTTGGTGAAATTTCTGTTGGAAATTTATGCTGTTAATGTTGCCATTGCTGTATATTCTCCAAGTTTAAGTTTCCAACTAGATATTGTTGGAATTGTATCTTTCTTCCAGTATTGGGCAAAATTTATTCTCATTGCTGTAGGCATGTGTTGCAGTAAATTATGATATTATTTTTTTTTTGATATGGTCTGGAATTATAGTTATTAAAAAAGTTGTGATTTTATTTTGAATATAATTTCTGAAATTTTCCACATTGTACTATGTGTAACTTTCCAGTACTTTTGAGTTTTTTTACATGTCCACCACATGTGGTAAAATGTTCCTTCTGTTTCATAGCATTTCCAACATATATTTCTGTATGACTTAATTATCTTGGAGATTGCACCAACTTTTCTTTTAGATTGTAGCTTAGAGAAAAATTTATGGATTTGGTCCATAATTCTTCCAACTGTTGTTTTGTGATTGTTTCTTTAAAATTTTGCATCCATTTTGTTGTAGTTTTTAATTTGTTCTGTCTCTTTATTGTACCTAAGCAGGAGTTTGTATATGCATGCTGACAGATGGTTTTGGTTTTATATAACATTTTCAAATTCTGGTATTTTTCTTAATGTCCCTTCTTCATCTTAAGATCAGATTTTATCCTTTCAGCCATTCGTAAATACATCAACCATAGGATATTTTGGCTTTCACTGAATATCTTAGAATGCAGTACTGCAGCTATTTCTGCTGACTGCTGGCTGCTAGCAGTTCAGCAGTTCGAGTGTCAGCGGCTCAAGGTTGACTCAGCCTTCCATCCTTCCAAGGTGGGTAAAATGAGAACCCAGCTTGTTGGGTGCAATATGCTGATTCTGTAAACCGCTTAGAGAGGGTTGTAAAGCACTGTGAAGCAGTATATAAGTCTAAGTGCTATTGCTATCTTGGAAAATGCTGATTAAAGAATGAAAAGCTTCTGAAAATGAATAATGACTATAGGACTACAAATTTCTCAGCCACATAGCCTGTTTTTCCTCTGGATATACATGCCACAATAAGTTAAGAGATAGAGTTATTATTATTAGATATACAACATGGTTTGCAACCTTTAATATAGAAAGGAGGGGTACATCATTCACAACAGAAACAACTAAAATTACTGATCTTTCAATCTCCCAAGAGATTGTGGATAGTCAAAATTTGATTAAGAATTTAGAGGATACCCTCAACAGATAGTTTTCAACTTACAACTGTTCATTCATGATGATCAGGAACTATGATGGTTTTTCGAAAGGGTGCTTTATGACCTGTAAAGCACTTCTAGTCATCACAAAATGTTGCACCATTACTTCTGCAGTCACATGAACACAGTCTGAGTGCTTGATGACCTGTTTGCACTTACGACCAGCTGCCCCATGATCATGTGTGCTCACCATTTTCAATCTTCTCTGCCAGCTTCCCTAGAAAGTCAATGGGGGAGCCAGCAGGGAAGGTTACAAGCTGCTGCCATTTGCTGAGAAGACTCCCTCATATCTCTGGTAACTTGCTGAAAGAGCTACCTGCCAAGTGAAGCTGGAATTGTTTGGTAGGGTTCAGAAATGGAGTTCAAACCCTAAAGATTTTCACATATACAGGAGGTGGAGTCCTTTGGCGGGCTCAAATCTCTGTATCTGCATGCTGCTAGGGGAGTTCTCTCTTGTGCATGGTGGGAAGGTGAACTCCTTCAGCAGGCAGTTCTTTCAGCCAGAGCTTGTCATCCAGAAACAAGAGGGAGCCAAAATCCAAGCAGAGGGTGGAGAGGCAGTATGTGCCTCGGATAGGTGGGAGAGGCCGTGACTCTCCATTCAGGAGATAAAGATCCTGCTTGGATTTTGGTATGGAGGATTTTCAGCTCCTGAGCAGACTTCCCAGGATTTCCCACTCCTCCTCAGGCACCCTGCATTCCTTACCTGGAACAGCATTCGTTTAATGACCCATGATATTGCAACCACAAGTGCTGGAACTACAGCTGTTGAGTGAAGCAGTCACATGGGTATCTTGTGTAATGATCATTTTGCTCAATGACTGAGATTCCGGTCCCAATTGTGTCATAAGTCAAGGACTATCTATATATCTCGTGACTCATCCTTAGACATTATTCCCATATTTTAGCAAAAAATAAATGAAACTGATGGAAATCATTCTGAAGAATTTGCTCTTGTTGATAACCAAAAGGCTGCAAATTCAGCTATAGATTCGTCTTTTAAAAATTGTGGAATTTATGGTTTAGGACGTGGAGAACAAATAAAACCCAAGAACAAATAAAAGGGTTTTATCTTTTGATGATGCATCCTTGCCAACCTTATTACTATGATAACAGCAAATAGCCTCCCACTCAATTTCGATATTAGAGCAACAGTAGCACTCTGATAAATGTTAGATATGGAATGGGTACAGAACTTATCTTAATCATTTGTGCAAAGTGCAAAGGTATTTTATTTACTTTTACTAAATTGTCCAATCAACCCAGGGTTTTTAATGAGAGGCACAAATGATCAGGCTCAAATTATCCAACTTTGGACATATTATGCAAAGATCTAGCTCTCCAGAGAAAGCTCTATTGCTGTATGAAAACAGGATGGAAAGAAAAGAAAAGAAAAGAAGAAAATAAAAGAACAACCAGCAGCAAGGTAAGTGGACTTAGTGCTCAATGCAACATCAACTGAATAAATTGAAGCAAAACAGACATCAAAGTCTGAAATGAATACAACCTTTAACAATAATTGATAACAATGATAAATCAATCATATTTACTTGAATTATATTTATAATAGTATCAACAAAAATGGAAACAAATATTAGAGCTTGATCGTAATTTATGAAGAAAATGAACAAAACTCACCATGCCCTTTCCAGAATCAAAAACGTTATCTACACTGACCATAACAGATGTATCAGGTTTAGAAGAAGAAAGATTCTCCACTATTTGGACATTGGGTTGCAGAAAAGTCAGTTCATTTCTCCTGGACTCACTGGATAAACAGATCTGATAGGAATAAGGCAAAGTCCCTTCTTCATAATTTGGAGGAAATATGGTACCATTCTTTGAATGAGAATCGGGAATGAAGCACTGAAAAAAAGGGGCGTTCCTTGACCTTTGAAGTTTCATAATAAGGGCCAAAGTCACCGCCACCAGGAACAGAAAGGACACCAAAGTCAAAGTCAGAACCAAGTAAAACTGGAGCTTGGACTGATCCTCTGAGTTATTAGGTTGGGCATTCATTTCAGGAAGAGCTTCCTGGAAGTTCTGAGCAAAGACCAGGTTGAGGCTAGTGGTGGCCGAGAGAGGCGGCTGTCCATTATCCCTCACCATGATGACCAGCCTCTGCTTGATAATGTCTCTCTCAACTAATGCTCGAGCTGTTTGGATCTCTCCTGTTTGGGAGCCAATGATGAAGAGTGAAGGCTCTGTAGCCTGCAGGAGATGAAAAGAGAGCCAGGCGTTGTGTCCAGAGTCAGCATCCACAGCCACGACTTTTGTCACCAAATAACCCGAATCGGCTGAGCGAGGCACCATCTCAAAGAACGATGAACCCTGAGTTGTCTGGGAAGGGTACAGGATCTGGGGAGTATTATCATTCTGATCTAGTACACACACTTTGACCATAGCGCTATTATTGAGAGATGGAGAGCCTCCATCCTGAGCTTGAACTTGCAGCTGGAAGTCGCTGAGCTGCTCATAGTCAAAAGATCATTGAGCATAGAGTTCCAGTCTCAGAGTTAATGGAAACGTAGGAGGAGAGAAGCAGGTTCTTGACGTTGCTGTTAAGCATGGAATAGGTGATTTGGGCATTACGACCCAGATCTGGGTCAAAGGCCTTAACTTGGAAAATAGAGGTTCCAGATGGGTTGTTCTCAGGAATATAAGCGACATAGGAAGGTTTTTCAAATGCTGGAGGGTTATCATTGATATCTGAGATTGGTACTAAGATGGTTTTATCTGTGGAAAGAGGAGGTGTGCCTTGGTCTGTGGCTGTAATTGTTAAGTTATACACCGGTGTTTTTTCTCTGTCAAGGGGGCCATCTACGAGGAGCTTGAAGTAGTTATCTGATGATGAGATTACCTGGAAAGGTACAATTTCCGTTAGGTAACAGGTGACTTCCCCATTAAGTCCAGAATCTCTGTCACTGACTTTGATGAGGGCGATCACTGCTCCAGGAAGAATATCTTCAAGAATGGGGCTGGACAGAGATGTAATAATTACATCCGGAGCATTGTCATTCTCATCAAGAACCTCAATCTCTACATTGCAATGTGCCACTAGTCCACCTCCATCACTTGCCCGTATTATCATCACATAGCTTTCTCTGTCTTCAAAATCAATACTTTCCTCAAGTGAAATTGTTCCATCAGTGGGAACCAAATTAAATTTCTGATTCACATTTTCTGGATTTTCCCAGAAAATATAAGATATCTCAGCATTTGACCCTTCATCACTATCAGATGCTTTCACTTGAAGTACAAAAGTCCCTCTTGGTGTATTCTCTTTCAGACTTGTTTTATAAGTTGCCTGGGAGAAGACTGGTGGATTGTCATTTATATCAATAACATTGACTTCTATGTTAAGAGTCCCCGTTTTCACTGGACGTCCTCCATCTGAAGCTGTAAGAATCAAGTGGTGTGTGTGCTCCTTTTCTCTGTCCAATGGCTTTTGCAAAATTAATTCTGCATATTTGCCACCATCTTTGCTCTCTTGAATTTCTAATTTGAAATACGAGGTTGAGCTCAAATGATAATCTTGAAGTGAGTTGATTCCAATGTCCTCATCTTCAGCATTTCCCAGAGCAAATCGAGCTCCTGGCACATGAGACTCACTCAAATTGAGACTGATATTTTTCTTTCGGAAATATGGGGCATTATCATTAATATCTAGGATGAAAACTTTTATGTGGAAAATATTCAAAGGATTATGTGCCACAACTTCTAACTGCAGGATACAAATAGGTGAGTTCCCACAAATTCTTTCCCGATCTATTCTGTCATTCACATATAGATCACCACTTTTCTCATTCAAAGCAAAATATTGCTTTTCTGAAGAGACAGCAAGTTTGCGTTTTTGTAAATGTTCAATATCCAGCTCTAAATCTTTAGCAAGATTCCCCACAAAGGAATTTTTTTCTGTTTCCTCTGAAAGTGAGTACTGAACCTGCTCAGATACCACCCAGTTGACCAAATCCCAGAATATGAACAGAAAAAGTACTTGCCTCAAATTGAATTTCTGTATTCCCTTTATGTAGCTTGCTTCCATTACTGTCATTGCCTTCCTTGTTTGTTTTTTCTTCTTAGAGTTATAGCTTCCAATTTCACACTCTTTAGCAATAATATTGGAGAAAAAAATGGTCTTAATGAGTTGATTCATGAGGGAAAATATTCTTTCCGGAACACCTTTTAGAATAAAGCTTTCTGCTGCATCTGTTTTCTAGTCAGTTGAAATGCAACTGCCGGATACAGCTACAGAAGAATCAAGGGCTAATCTAAGGCTGCTATTGTCCTATAGTGACACTCTGAGTCTATACTGTGAACTGCATTTCCTGATAAAGCTTTATTTTAATTCCATGGGTTTTTTTATTACAAAAAACATAGAATATTATTGTCTAAAATGGTTAAGGGTTTCCTGCCTGAGCAGGGAGTTGGACTAGAAGACCTCCAACATGCCTTCCAACTCTGTTATTCCGTTATTCTATTCTGTTATTCTGTTAAGCTGTAACTAATTTAATGATTTTTCAGTGGCATTACAATATCAATTGCTGAACAAATGGTATACATTTTTTGACATTGTTTTAATTTTCTGACCAATGGTACTGGGGTTTCTAATTCTTTTTCACCAAATGAAACAGTCATGATCTGGATTTCACCTCCTTAATATTTAAAGGCTAGAAGATGGGAGGAGCATCAAGACATTCAGAAAGTCAAAGCCCACAAATTAAACAATCAGCAGTTGGGATCTAATTACTGTATAAGCAAATAAACAATCTAGATGAGTATAAACTCATAATTCTTACTAATAAATCTACATCTACTATTTAATCCCAATAATACATTCCACTTATTTATTTCTTATTCAGTTTCTGTAGCATTTGTGCTTTCAGAAACTTTTGTACATTATGTAAGTTAGAAAGTGCATATACTGAATTTCAGCACTCATCTTATGTTCTTTGAAATAAATCCTCCTGACTTAATTGAAGCCATTGCAAAGTAATTAGTTCTTTGTACTTCAAACAAGCTTTTGCCGACCAAATTCCATGGAAAATATCTTCCAAACAAATTTGTTTTTAAGAAACAAGCAGAAACGTTACACTAAATATTTTATGCAAGCAGAAAAAAATAAATTGTAATTTATTTCTTTAAAAAGTATAGTTGCTTTCTTTTGAACTAGTACAGGCACATCCAGAAATACACTAGGTATCAGTGAGAGGAAACTGAGCAAACTGAGACATTCTGCTGGCCAGGAAATAAGGAGACAATATTGTTGTTTATCCAAGTTCTGATTGATCAGTTAATTAAGTAGGAAGTCGGTGAGAGGGAAGAGAATAAAAGCAAAATGCACATGTACAAAAATTCAGTCTGCCAATTTCTACACAATTCTCAAAATACTGACTGCTTCTAACTGAAGGGCTCTGAAGAAGCTCCTTTCTATTGCCAGTATAACAATGTTACTTACAGTAGGTAGAACAGAATAGAGCTGGAAGAGACTTTGGAGGTCTTCTAGTCCAGCCCCCTGCTCAAGCAGGAGAACCTATACCATCTCAGACAGGTGATTGTCTAGCCTCTTCTTAAAACTTTCCAGTGATGGAGTGCCCACGATTTCTGGGTGTAGCAGTCCTCGGCTTACGTTCATTTAGTGACCGTTCGAAAATACGACAACACTGAACGAAGTGACCTTTGAATGTTTTTCACACTTACAACCTTTGCAGCCTCCCCGTGGCCACGTGGTCAAAATTCAGACAACCTGGCCACGGACTCACATTTATGACGGTCGCGGAGTCCCGTGACCCCCTTTTGCAACCTTCTGGCTAGCCAAATCAACGGGGGAAGCCAGATTCACTTAACAACCGTGTTCCTAACTTAACAACTGCGATGATTCACTTAACGACTGCGGTCAGAAAGGTCGTAAAATGGAGCAAAATGCGTTTTAGCAACTGTTTTTGGCTTAACGACAGAAATTGTGGGCTCGGATGTGGTCATAACTGGAGGACTACCTGTGTGAAAAACAGCCCAACCCTGTCATGGATTGAACCAAGAAAAATATTGTATTGTCTGAAGCTTTGCCTGTTTTTTCCATTTAGTCTTTATTAGATTTTTTTTTATCTTTTCTTTATTGTTTTTATAAATAGTGCAAGGCAGTGAATAGATGTAATGTTCTTTCCTTCTCCTATTTTCCCCAAAACCACAGCCCTGTGAGGTGGGTTCAGCTGAGAGAGATTGACTGACCCAAAGTCACCCAACTGACTTTCATGCCTAAGGCGGGACTAGAACTCACCGTCTCCTGGTGATTGGCCTAAAGTCACCCAACTGACTTTCATGCCTAAGGCGGGACTAGAACTCACCGTCTCCTGGTGATTGGCCCAAAGTCACCCAGTTGGCTTTCATGGCTAAGGCGGGACTAGAACTCACCGTCTCCTGGTGATTGGCCCAAAGTCACCCAACTGACTTTCATGCCTAAGGCGGGACTAGAACTCACCATCTCCTGGTGATTGGCTGAAAGTCACCCAGCTGGCTTCCATGCCTAAGGCGGGACTAGAACTCACCATCTCCTGGTGATTGGCCCAAAGTCACCCAGCTGGCTTCCATGCCTAAGGCGGGACTAGAACTCACCCTCTCCTGGTGATTGGCCCAAAGTCACCCAACTGACTTTCCTGGCTAAGGCGGGACTAGAACTCACCATCTCCTGGTGATTGGCTGTATTGGCCCAAAGTCACCTAGCTGGCTTTCCTGGCTAAGGCGAGACTAGAACTCACCGTCTCCTGGTGATTGAGTGAAAGACCCCCATCCAGCTTCGTGCCTGAGGCCGGACTAACCATCTCCTAGATTACAGGCCAGCACCTTAACCACTGGGCCAAACTGCCATTTTATGTGCGATTCCCATGCAAAACAGGCGGATTTTCAATCTTACTGTCATGGCCGCCATCTCGTCTTTTCTTTTTTTTAACCATACTTGTGGACACCCCTGGTTGCATAGCTCCCCCCCACACACAAAGGCCTCCATGGAGATACTTGAATTTGGGTGGGTTATTATGGGATGAAACTATAATGTCTTCAATACTGCAGGTGTCTTTGAATGGAAACCAGGGAGGGTGTTGTGGGGTTCAAGAACCAGGAAGGGAGAAAGGCGAAAGATGGAAATACATTTAATTTAATTTCATTTAGAGCAGACTCATTAAACCCAGTTAATGGGATTACTTGAAGAGGACAAAGAGAGTCTGGATTTTAGATATCCCATCACTGCCATGAAGAGAGTCAGTCAGAAAATCCCTCCAACTTTCATCAGCTCCTTTTGTGCTCCTTGGTGGTTGCCTTCACACAACACGCGTACCCTGTGGAATGAATTGCAGGTAGTCCTCAATTTATGACCACAGGGAGGTGGTTACATGAGTCCCGTCTGCTTTGATGACCTCCTTTGCCCGTCATTAAGCAAACTTGGTTTCCTCTGTGGACTCAGCTTGTCAGAAGCTGGAAAGTTGCAGATTGTGATTACGTGACTCTGGGACACTTCAACTGCCGTAAATACATTTCATCATGGAATGAAGGAGAAACTTCCTGATAGTGAGGACAATCAACCAGGGGAACTCCTTGCCACCAGAAATCCTGGGCGCTCCATCCCTGGAGGTTTTTAAGAAGAGGCTAGACAGTCACTTGTCTGAGACGGTGTAGGTTCTCCTGCTTGAGCAGGGGGCTGGACTAGAAGACCTCCAAGGTCCCTTCCAGCTTCTA
>JANHFS010034497.1:0-10216 GCA_032467975.1 Trimeresurus albolabris
CAGGCATGCTGGCTGAGAAATTCTGGGAGTTGAAGTCCACAATTCTATTTTGCAGTAAACAAGCATTGAAATGCAGATTTCTCAGAATTTTAAATGGAATAAAGAGAAGCCAGAAATAACATGATTTTCTTTCAGGACACGGAGACTAACTAATTTGCAAATTATGAGGGTTAATTGCATTCACAATCGCCTTAGATTAAGTCTAAATTAATTTCACTCTGTTTCTCTAAGCAGATCAACCATACATTGGGATGAATGGCTTGTAGAGAGTCTCTTTATTTATGTACCTGAGCCCCAAACTGTTGCAGAGTAGGTGTGAGGAAAATTCACACAAATTGCCCAATCCATGTGATTCCATTTTCCAAGCATCTAGCGATTAGACAAAATTGATGATCAAACATATTAATGAGACAATGAATGTTGCCTCCTCAGAACTTCCCTATGCAACAGAAGGCAAATTATAAACATTATCAAGGCAGAGCACAAATCCTGTGTTCATCATGTATATGGGATATATGAGAATCTTAAAAAAGAGACATCCCATTAAATTCACTTAATATTGAATAGTCTAGAAACCCAATGTTCTTGTCCTTGTCCCAAAACTAAAGGCCTCACTTCTATAATGAGAATCCAGGGAGAGACCAGACCAGTATATTTATCACATATTGGTTGCTTGCTAGGTTAGATTACTCTGTTTTTTATATATATATAACTCAAAGTGACAAACATCCCTAATACTCTATCTTTCTCCTATGTTCACCACCACAACAACCCTGTGAATGAATTTGGCTGAGAGACAGTGACTGGCCCAAAGTCACCCAGATGGTTTTCATGACTAAAGTGGGATTAGACCAGCGGTTCTCAATCTATGGGTCGCGACCCCATTTGGGATCGATCGACCATTTCACGGGGGTCGCCAAGCAAGGCTGTCCGCCATTTGTTTTCCCCTTTTCCGGCGGGTGCCTTACCCTCCCTTGAGCTGGGCCAGCTGGTGGTCGGCCTGCTCCGTCTCTGCCGCTTGCCAGCTACACCTCGGCCGGTGCAGGGGGCAGAACCATGCATGCGTGGTGCTCCCGGACAGGGAAAGTCCTCGACTTACGACCAGTTGAGTAGTCCTCGACTTATGACCGGTTTAGTCCTCGACTTACGACTGGTTTAGTCCTCTATTTACAACTGGTTGGGGGTCACGGCATTAAAAAGGTTGAGAACCACCGGATTAGACCCTTCAGTCTCCTGATTTGTAGGCAGGACTTAACCATTACACAAAACTATCTCTCTTTTATTATATTTAGAGAGACTTGGATTTTTTTAGAGTTGTTAAAATTTGAGTGCTCTGTAACAAAGAACTGAAAGAAAATATTCCAACTTTGACTTGTGTTGATTTTCTGAGAAACAATGCAGGATATGTCTTAGTATGCTCTTGGCACTGTAAAAGAAAAAGAAATCTGGTTGTTGTTAACAATCAACAAACATCTGTAAAACCCAAGTGTTGATAATTTCTTCTTGTACAGTCAGACAAAGTTAGAAATATATCTCTAAGTCAAGATAGAACAATAGTTGGCCTTATTTTTTTCTGTTTTTTTCTGTTCATCTTGAAACTTCACTCACAAACAAACAACATTCACAAATTTCCTGACAAAATTGCCATTTAGTGGCAATTATACATAATTATCATATATTATATAATATATAATATTTCCTTCCTGAGAATTTTCTTGCTCTAATCAGCTATTTTATTTGGAAGAAACAAGTCTCAAGGGTCCTTCTTATAAGCAGCTGATGTTTCTAATAAGTCTTTGCAAATATATCCCAAAAAGGGTTTGATTGGGATTAGTGTCTCAAGACAATTTGTAATGGTTTATTTTCCATTTCTTTGGTCTAACGTTTTTCAACATGATGGTTCATAAGGTGTATTTTAAAAAATACCACTATACAACACTACACTATATTATGATTAATTAGCATGGACAATCCCAAAGGGAGTGCTTCTGATTATATCAGCTTTAATTCTTTGATGTAGGAGAATAGAGACAGAAAGTAGGATACCAAATCTTTTCACAATGAAAGAAACAATTCAGCAGATGAAGACAAAGTATCCATAAGATTGTTGAAATAAAAGATATAAACAGGGACTTCTGAGAAGGAAGAAAATGTGCAAGGAGGCATTTTGCTCACTCTGATACTGGTGGAAAAACAAAAATTCCACTGTCCTTTTGCAAAGAAAGCAGAAAAAAAGAGAACATTTAGCAATTAATGTTGAACATCAAGTTAGCTTCTATATTGTTACTGCATTATCCCTGTCAATTGGCCCTTGAGTCAAACATGATATTACTAGGCTTCTTATAAATCTGTAGCATAATCCCTCTCTGATTAGCCTCGTTTAAATATTCAGATCCCCTTTAGTTTGTGTTATTTATCTTAGATTAAATGTTTCACATTTCTCCTGACTTGATTTATATTATATGCAGCTAAGCATGACAGGATAAAATATGTACATTTAATTGAGGGTTAGATATTTCAGCCTATATTTAGCATCTGTTGAAAGAAAAATCTTCATCAGGGTCCAAGCCAGGAATAAACAACATGGAGACTGCTTATTAAAGAGGAGAGCCATACAGAAAGATGGCTCTGGGAAAAAAAAGTGACCACATGTAGCAGGGAATGGGTTTTTATACCTTCTGGGGCTCTTGCGGTTATTTCCTGTTACTGTTTGAGGCTTTGTATTTCCTGTGTCATGTACTTTGACCTGAGTCTGAGTGTGCCCCTTTGGCATCTGTTGGTTAATCCTATTATGTCCTGTCTTAGAGTTTGGGTGGAGTATGTTGATTTTAAGGGTCTTTGTCTTCCTGATCTCTTCAAATTCTAGCTGGAGGGCTCCAACCTTCCTGAATGGATTATTACATCTGCATTTCTAAAAGCTGGTTTCTGCTGAGTTGTCTGGCTGGCGGAGGGGTGCATGGAGAAGTTTCTGCCTTTTTTAAAGATATTCTCCATTATTCCTTTTGGAAAATATATTCTGCCTTTTAATAGTCCCAAAAATATTTCTTTTCTCTGGATTGTTCCCACAGAAAGATAGATTGTAAGGTCAGAAGTAACATTTGGGATCATCTAGTCAGAATTAGAGTTGGAAGAGACTTTGGGAGTCTTCTAGTCCCCCTGCTCAAGCAGGAAACCCCTACCATTTCAGACAAATGGTTGTCCAATCTCTTCTTAAAAAAGCTCCAGTGTTGGAGCACCCACAACTTCTGGAGGCAAATCATTCCACTGATTGTTAGTCCAGCCACAATTTATTTCAGTCAGCAGTACACAAACTTGGGGAAAATGATCGGTTGGCATAGCAACCAGGAGGCTTGAAGAACTATTTGATTTAGAATACTTTCTTTACATATATTCTAATTTTTCATAGTAAGTCACCTACTCTCGGTAGTCCTTGTGAGGAAAATAGAAAGAGAGACCATTTTGTACACAAAATAAAGGTGGGAATTAAATAAATCCTAATAAATAATACATAAAGCTATTCCTAATAGAATTACCTCTACAGGTGGTCCTTGACTTATAGTTCATATAGTGACCGAAGTTACGACACCGAGAAAAGTGACAGCCAATCCTCATATCTATGACCATTGCAGCATTTCCACAATCACGTGATCACAATTTGGGAGCTTGGCAATGGCATGTATTTCCAATGGTTGCAGAGTCCTGGGATCACATGCTTACCGCTTGTGACCTTTCCATCTGGCTAATTCACTTAACGATTTTGTTGATTCACTTAACAATCATGGCAAAAAGGTGGCAAAACTGGACAAGACTCGTTTAACAACCACGTTGTTTAGCAACAGGTATTCTGGTCCCAATTGTGGTTGTAAGTTGAGGACTACCTTTATCTGTGCAAAACTTTTGGTCACAGAAAAAGGTTGCAGAACAGTAATGTTATACAATCATTACCATATTTCCTATATTCACGGCCATGAGAAGTTTGCTTTTCCCATCCATTCCTTCCCCTTTCCTTCCTGTGAGCCTCTGAGCCTGAGAGTTGGAGAATGACTTTTTTATATTATTTTGTGATTCTGAGCCTGAGAGTTGGAGAATGACCTCTTTATATTATTTGTGAACAGATCTGGAAACCTTTAGGCAGAAGAACAAGGTGGAAATACTTCCAATAGAGAAATAAACCTAAGAAAGGGAGTGTTCCACCATTTGTGAGCAGTACTAAAGAAAGCCCTTTCCCACATAATCAAAGAAGAGCAGCTAAGATGATTAAGGGTCTGGAGACAAAAAAACATATGAAGAACAGTTGCAGGAATTGGGTTTGGCTAGTCCAGAGAAAAGAAGGACTAGAGGGGAGGGGGACATGATAGCAGTATTCTAGTGTTTGAGGGACTGCCACAAAGAGGAGGGAGTCAACTAATTTTCCAAAGCACCAGAAGGCAAGACAAGAAACAATAGAAACTAATCAAGAACAGAAGCAACCTGGAATTAAGGAGAAACTTCCTAACATTGAGGACAATTAACCAGTTAAACAACTTGCCTCCAGAAATGTGGAGGTTTTTAAGAAAAGACTGGACAGCCATCTATCTGAAAGGGTAGAGTCTCCAAGGTCCCTTCCAGCTCTATTCTGATTAACTATCATCAGGCCCTTTCGATAAACATTGATTATTCTACTATTTTATTTTGTTTCATTTTTATTTATTTTATTATACACACACATATGGAATATCTGATCCTTTTAACTCTCTATTTGTAAGATTTTCAAGATGGTTGTGTAAAAGGTGGAATGACATGACCTATAGGGAGATTTTTCTTTTAAATTAAAGTAGGTATGTTGTATCTTACTTGGAAGATACTTGTTAATTTAGATTAACATGTGTGCCAAAGCAAATGCCAGAAAGATGATATAATCAGGAGCAAAGGAAAACAAGCAGTGGAAGGGTAGCTTTATGGCTGAAAGCCCAAACTGTAAACTTGTTTATCACTTTATTTATTAGATCTATAGATCTAAAAGAATGTGGAAGTATCTAATCACTAATGGTAATACTAACTAACAATGCAACACATTTATGGGCGGTATGTAAGAATCAATTAGGAAAAGCTTTTACAAACCAAAAGAAAACCAGTTCTAGGCCACATCTTTTAATCTGACATTTATATTTTATCTTTCTATTTTTTTATTCAGTATACATACCTTAGCAATATATCACAGGTATGAGAAATTGATTATAAAAATCAAAATTTTATGAACAAAAGTGCACAAACTAAATTAAAAACCATCTCTAAAACAAATACACTAAAAAAAAATTGTAAAACTATCCTTGAAAATCTAGAAGATGAGCACAAACTGCAAATTATTTCTGAATTTGACCAGCCATATGCCACCATTAAAAGGGAAAAAAATATGAAAATATAATATAGAATAGAATAGAGCTGGAAGGTACCTTGCAGGTCTTCTAGTCCAGCCCCCTGCTCTAGCAGGAGAACCTATACTATTTCAGACAAGTGACTGCCTAGTCTCTTCTTAAAAATCTCCAGTGATGGAGCAACCATGATTTCTGGAGACAAGCTGTTCCATGGGTTAATTGTCCTCACTGTTAGGAAGTTTCCCCTTAATTCCAGATTACTTCTCTCTTTAATTAGTTTCCAACCATTGTTTCTTGTCCTGCTCTCTGGTGCTTTGGAGAATAGTTTGATGCCCTCTTCTTTGTGGCAGCCCCTCAAATACTGGAACACTGCTGTCATGTCTCCCCTGTTTCTTTTTTTCTTTAGACTAGCCAAACCCAAGTCCTGCAGCCGTTCTTCATATGCTATGATTCCCAATGTTGAACAGGAAAACCACTTGTTAAGGCAGAGGCCAGCAACCCTTCCAGATGGGCACCGTTTCACAGAATAGGTGGTAAAAATAAATCATTTATGGAATATTTTTGCTTTTTAAAACAGTTCAATGCATTGGAACCAAAATTTCATGACTTGCAAGATTTGCCTAGCTCATGAAAGTCTGGCCACTTGAAGGTATTTTGAACAGGAGTCTGAAATTCCCAGTCTGGTTGATACAGATTTGCCAGACTCCTTATTCTGTTCCTCGGGATCACATTCCTGAAGCAAAGCAATGAGAGCTCCCAGCAGTTAAATGTTTTTTTCAGTTCCCTGACTTGCTTAAGGTAATAAAGATTACTAAACTTGCAACATCACAAAGTAAATGTTCAAAACAAACCTAAAACCCCAAGTGAACTGGCATTCTCTGGCTGTTAATTCTAGAATATTCCCCCCTCCCTTTCTTTTGTATGCTCTGCTTGAAAACTTTTGCACTAAATATCTTCTTAAATTGTACAATAGTGCCTCAAGCACTGAATGTCCTACCAAGAGAGGTATATCGGTGCCATCTCTAACATGTCTCTGTTTTTTCTATCTCTTTTTTAAAAAATAAAGCTTTAGGTTGGATCCTTACAATTGCTGTAAGGATCCTGGAAGATTTCAGGCCCATCAGTTTAAGAGCTGGAGAGATATATGGCTTTATCTGTCCTCTTGGGGTCCTCTCCCCTCTCAAAAAAAGCCTTCTATGGTCCTGAAAAAAAGTGGAACATGGTGATATTTTCAGGAGAAGACCAATGGTGGGATTCAGCTGGTTCGCACCACTTTGGCAGAACCAGTAGCTAAGTTTTTGTTGCCAGAATGGACTTCCAGAAGTGGCATCCACACAGAGAACCGGTTGTTCACATATTTGAATCCCACCACTGGAGAAGACTTCACCATTCGTAGTCTCAACCACAAAGGACATAATTTTCTTCCAAATAAGAGGAAGTGGATTAAAAACAAATCTTTAGAAGAGGAATTTACATATTGCCATGAATTCAGAAGAAGACTTGGAATCAAGGTCCTTCAATCCTCTGCTTAACTTTAGAGCTTTGTGCTCTAGCTTCCTTTCACAAAGTTATTACAGTTAGTTTATAATATTTGATTTTGTTTTTAAATTCAGTGACAACTGATCGGCGAATTATTGACTCACTGATTAATGGGCTTTCTAAGGGAAGCTTATAAACTGAGCAACTGTGTCCATCTAATGCTAGTGCTGGGTGCAGATTTAACACTGAATTGTCTTTCCTCCACTTGGTTTCAGTTCATAGGAAGAAATATAATTTTTTCTCTGTTTTGGATACATTTTCTGATTTTTTAAAAGTTATACATGTTTAGAAAAGAACAAGTGTGACTTATTATTATGGTAGACTGCACAGTCGACTGCACATGTATAGACTGGTTTTGGTATCTTTATGCACTTATTGAGAGTTTCCCAAGAATCTGGGATAGGTAATGTTGTTGTTTGATAATGCTAAATGTATTGTCACAGGATATAAGCTGCTCCAAGTAAAGCTGCCTTTTGCAACTGATTAATGGTGATTTTTGTCTATGTCAATAGTGTTCAAGGGATGCTCCAGTTGTTTATTACTTTTGACAATGTTTTGATAGCTTTTGTAAAATTTTGGCTTAAACTCCATTTTAACATTGCCATCTACTGGGGAAAATAAGGAATGTTAGTAAGAGATTTGAACATTCTATAAAATGGATATTGAGATTTTCCTCCCTGCATAAATATTTAAAAAGTTTTGTTTAGTCTCTCCCCTTCTCCAAAACATTCTAGCAAATCCTAAAGGTAAAATAATTATATTATATAATTTTCTAAGTAAGTTTTATTTTGCAAATAAATAACTAAGCTGTTAGGATATTTTCCTTTTATCTCAAACAAAGAGTATGTTCAACTTGTACAAAGCAAATATCCTTTAAGATATTATGCATCTCTTTAAATTCTAAGGTTTAAAGAGTAAATGCATCTCTTTAAAACTCTAAAGTTTTAAGTGCACCCATTTGAAGAGGAGATACAACAAACTTTGAATAATGATATTTCCCAGTGAAATTCTGTAAAATTATGCACAGTTCCTTATTAATGTGAGAATACATATCAAAACTTAATACACAGCATGAAGCAAAAATAATTTTAATTCATAAAGCAGAAAAAGATTTTCACATCATCAAATTTGTTAAATTATTTACAAGAGTTACATGGCTGTTTATCTCATACAATGACTCTGGGCAACTCACAACAATCCATAAAACATAATTAAAAACAAAGGTAGCCATCCCACAGGTGCCAGACTGAACAATCTCACAACTCAACCCCCATCCTAGCCCCAGGCTTGGGGGAAGAGCCAGGTATTCACAGCCCTCTGGAAGGCTGAAAGGGCAGATTACTGAGAAGGCAGGTGTACAAGGTCCCATCAGGTTGCAACATTTAAGAAAGGGGACATAAAGCATGCCCACCTTACATAATAAAGGAGGACAGATAGGTCTTGCAAGTAACCTGATCCTATGCCATGTAAGGCTTTAAAGGTGATAACCAGGTACCTTGAACTGCCATTAGAACGGCCAGGTAGAAGCAAATGTATTTCAGAGAACAGTGGGGTTACCTGGGTGAATCCTGTTGATGTTGCTACATTCTGACCATTGCTGCTTTTGGCTGGTCTTCAAGGGCCGCCCCGTGTAGTATGTATTGTGGTAATCCAAACATTTGTGTCTATATATAATCACTTTTAAATGTGGAACATAACATTTACCTGGTTCTGATTTAGCTGGCCAATTTACAGTAATCAAACTGAGTATATTTGTAATAGATATACCATATTAAATATATAATATGGAAAGCCTTCTTAATCATTTTAGAACATTTTTATCAGTCAACTGAATATGTAATGACAAAAAATAAGCTGATTAATCAATGACAGTGCACTTATTTTTGCAGTTATACAATCATGAGATGTACTGTATAGGACAATATATAATAACCACTGTTCAGCTTGAAGGGATGTTTTTGCTCAGATCTCCAACAAAACCAAACCCCCCTTTTGTGCATAGCCTTAATAATTAGGGAGCTGATTTGGTCTAGTGGTTAAGGCACCAGGCTAGAACTCAAGAGACTGTGAATTCGAGTTCTAGCTTAAACATGAAAGCCAGATGGTGACTTTGGGCCAGTCACTCTCTCTCAAACCAACTCTCCTCACAGGGTGGTTGTTATTGGGAAATGGCCAATCACCAGCCATAAATACACCAATCGACCAATAGGAAGGCACCACATAAATATGGTGCATAGAATACCCCAAAGCACACGTTGTGGTAGAGAGAATTTCCCTGAGGATGGGGGCTCCAGCACGAGTCTGAAAGCTTGGAAGACCACACTGCTGGTCCCAGTGACCAATCCAAATTGGATTTTGCAGTATTATGTATGTTCACCATCTTGAGTTATTTATAAAAAAAATACAAATAGTTGACTTACAACTGTTTGCTTAGCAACCATTTGAAGTTACAGCAGAAGCTCAAAACAGGCCAAGTAGCTCCGTCCTGGAAATGGGCACCATTTCCAAGGGGCCACAATTCATTCTCTCCCAATTTGGCACCCACTTCTGGGACAGAAGCCAAGCAGCCTCCACTGTGTAGAAAGAGCAGTGCAATAGCTGCTTCCAGTAGAGTCACAATAAAAGTTAAGTGACTGATGGATGACAGGGTGGGGAGGACAGTATGAGTCCCATTGGGGTGGGAAGCAGGCCTGTAAGGACTCTAAGCGGCACATGGTGCCTCAAGGAGTGTAGGAGGCCTTGGGAGGCTCAGGGAAGGTGGACCTGTACCTGCACTGTGCTTTCCAGAGCCTTCCCACCCAAAGCACCCCATGCTCCACTTTAGCATATGCTATTAACTCTATTGGAGAACGCACAGAGCAGCAGAATCAGTAGTAATCATCAAAGCAGAGCAGGAAATTGGGCCTCTGCTGAGAAATAAAGAGGTAAGTATCATTGCTCTAGACTCAAAAATTCAAGTCAAGGTTGGCAGAATATTTTGCTACCGAATATCAAAAGTGCACCCATGGTTAACTCAGCAAAAGCAGCAACATTGGCAGTTGGAAATAATATTAGTGAATGCAATTATCCAGATTAGTAAAAGTGAGCATGGAAAATAACAAAAATCTAAATGTATAAAACAATTAATGAAATGGACTTTTATAAATGAGCTTCATTGTTTTCTAATTATCCAATGAATCTGAAAAATACTGATTATGACTTGCGTAGGTATATATGGCAACAGCAATGTGCTGTTTTACTATTTCAATTAATTTACTAAACATATTAGATTGAATGCACTAATTAAGACTCTTAAATCTTTTGAGGGTAGTATTGCATGAGTT
>JANHFS010034636.1:0-10207 GCA_032467975.1 Trimeresurus albolabris
TGCATGAACACCGCAGGAGCTCCCTGTAACCCAAAGGGCATCACCTGAAATTGGTAACTGCCTAAGGGACAGTTGAATGTGGTTTTCCACTCATCGCCCGCCTTGATTCTGATCCGATAGTAGGCCTCCCGCAGATCCAACTTGGTGAAGATCCGGCCCTGGGCCAGGTGGGCTAACATGTCCTTCATTAACGGAAGGGGGTACAAATGCTCCACACATACAGCATTGATACCCGAAAATCGACACACAGTCGCAAACCACCATCCTTCTTCTCCTGGAACAATACGGGTGCAGCTATCCTGGAGCGGGCTGGCTGTATGAACCCCCTTGCCAGATTTTTGTCCACATAACATCTTAATTCTTGCATTTCCTTGGGTGTCATGGGGTACATTCGGGGCTTCGGCAGTTTGGCTCCAGGTAATATCTCGATGGCACAATCGGTCTTCCGATGGGGTGGAAGGGTGTTGCAATGCCGTTCACTAAACACCTCCGCTAAGTCCCGGTACTCTGCAGGGACCCCCGGCGGCAGTTGCTGTACTCCGGAGACCCCAGTGGCATGATCCGTCATCCCCTCCTGTTCCTCCTCATCCAGGCTCGGTGGTTGCGGCCCCTTGCCGATCCGCATGTGACGACAACCTCCACCCCACCAGATCGTTGGGCCCCATTTGTCCAACCAGGCTAACCCAAGGATTATTGCCTCCGTCATGGAGGGCACTACCACAAACCGTATGACCTCCCAGTGCTCTGCCATGTCTAACCGAACCGGCTCGGTAACCAGCGTGGCTGGGGCTCCCCCTAGCAATGATCCATCCACCTGCTCGAAACGAATGGGCTTTGCTAGACGATGGACCCTGATGTTCATCTCCTTCACCACTTGTGCGCTGACTAGACACCGTGTGCACCCTGAGTCTATCAGGGCCCCGTATGACCCCTTGTGGCCGGTGGTCGGACTCGTAAGGGAAACTGGGATGGTAAAGGGGTTAATCGGATGACTTACCATGGGGTCCTCCTCCGGACTTACAGGGTCGCCTTCTTCCAACACGTCAGGAGCTGAAAGCAACGTCTCCCCTGGACCCAGCTGCGAGGCGTCCCCCTTGGCTTGTCGGAGCACTCTCGAGTGGTCTACGGCCCTTCTTGAGGCTGAACCCGGCTTTCCCCAGGCTGTCGGAGTACCCGGCCCCGCTGGAATAGGGCATTCCGCCACCCGGTGTCCTGGTTTGTTGCATCTGAAGCATCTGAAGGGCACCTTGGCCAGAGCGGCGGGCGGTGGTGGAGCCCTAGGCGTCTGTACCGGCCTGTCACCCCTCCTTGGACAAGGGGTGTCGTCAGGATCTCCTGGAACCCGGCATCCAATTCGAGTACCACCCGGAACTAATCACTCAGTCTACAAGGTACCCCCCTCACGAGGCAGGCCTGGCGCAGCTCCTTATCCAACCCGTGGCGGAACTGGTGTACCAGGAGGCGTTCCGGCCACAACCGCAATCGCCCTGCCATTTTCTGGAACTCCTTAACATAGTCCCGGACAGGTCGACCCCTCTGCCGAAGTCCCATCACTTCCGCCTCTGCACGCTGCATACGGGAGGGATCCTCAAACCGAGCCCTGAGTGCCTCCAAGTACAGCCCGACGTCCCCCAACTCACGGGCATGGTCGCTGAAAAGGTCCGCAGCCCAGGCTGCCGCCTCGCCCTGTAGAGCGTTGGTGATGGCCATAACCATCGCCCAGTTCGAAGAATACAGGGTGGTGAATAGGTCGAGATGGTGTAAGACCTGACCCAGAAACACCGCCAGTCTATCCGGGTTGCCGTCAAACGTTGCTGGAATGGGAGGTGGAGCCCACACCAGCCCTGGGGACCACGGGCCTCCTGGGTGGACACCCAGCTGCCCGCCATGCGCTATCACGGGGCGGCGGCCGCTTGGATCCTGCACCCAAGGAGCAGAACGCCTGGAGGATTGTGTGCCTGCAGCGCCAACACTGGGGCCGCGGGCCCTCCAGCGAGGACCTCCCCTCGGGGCAGCTGCTGGGTGGGATCCCCCCGGCCTGGCGCTGGTGCCCCGGGCTCTTGCCTGGTGCTAGACGGGAAGTCAAACCGTGGGCTGGCCACCCCACTGCCCGTGGAGCGCCGATGACTGGGCGTGGCCACCAGGGCAGGAGGTGGATGGGAGTAGCTTGTCTCACCGAATCGATCCCGGAGAACCTCCAATGTGTATTGTCCTGGAGCCATGGAGTAACTCCACTCGTCGTCCTCATCGCTCACAACACGCCTCTCCCGCCAAACGTGATAGGCTTCCTCCCTTCTGGGACCCCGTGTTCCGGTGAGCGCCGGGTGAGGCACGCCTGGGTCAGGTTCCCGCAGACTAGGGGCCACTGTGGAGACCGCTCGAGGAGTTGCTTGCCCTACCTCAACAGGCTGAGGCCTCTCCTTTGGCCGCACGACCGGCTGCTCCTCACCCATCTGTGCTGCATCTGCCACTTCGAGCGGCTCCTCTGTCGCCAGCCCCAATTCCATCGGGTCTACTGAAGCACCCTCCTCAATACCTTCTGCCATGCTGGCCAGCGGTTCCCAGGACGAAGCGGGGTCCACGGGTTTGAAGTGCTGTCTTAATGTCAAACCGTCCTCCAGGTGAGGTTCAATAAATGGCCCACAAGCAGGTACGGTAGACGAAGATGTCTTTTATTGCCACAATACGCAACCAACATTAAGGTAAAGACAGCACTGAGGGCCCATGGCCTCAGTGCCTTACATAGCATGAAGGGAGTGGCCGTCTGGCCAATCAGCTCCCGTTCTGCCTCACCGCACCCGCCGGTTCGTAAGCACCCCGCCTTCCAACAGCTGGAGGCCTGTTCACTCACGGGCCTCACCCACTAGGGCCATTAGGGCCCCACCCTCTGGCGGCTGAAAGCCCGTTCCTTCACGGGCTGCGCCCACCCACGCCGCCAGCTGCACCACCCCCCCACTGCCGCTCTCGCCGCCCGCCTACACCCCGCCACCCACCGCCACCGCCTCGGCGCACCGACCACACTCCCGCAGTCCGTTTGGCCCATTGGGCCTCCTGGGTCTTGCCGCCCTCACCGTCGGCCCCCTGGGCCTTCCCGGGCCTCGTTGCCGTCACTGCCTCCAACGGCCCGGTCCAGGAAACGTCGGGCCCGGCCCACCAGGCACCAGGCACCAAGCACCAGGCCTTCCCGGGCCGTGCCGAGCGCACGGCGATGACGAGGCCGCTCTACCGGCCGCGCGGGCGTGACGTCAGCACTACGCGATGCCCGGCCTGTCGCATTGGAGAAGGACAGCTGCAGGACTGGGCAGAGGAAGCCATGCCGAGAGTCCTCCGTGGGGCTGGCGGGCGGCAGCTTAGCGGGCCGGTGAGTCCTCCATGGGCTGGCGGGCGGCAGCACAGCGGGCGTAGCAGCGGCAGTGGCTTGGTGAGTGTAGCGGCGGCAGCAGCAGCAGCTGTTCGGCACGTGCCGATGGGCCGGCGGCCGAACATGCCGCCCCCCCTTACCACAGGCCCCCCTGCAAGGCAAGCACAAAGGGTCCGTGGGCGTACCAATTAGGTTCCCCCGTCCCGTCCCCTCGGCTTGGAAGGGTTTGAACGGTGGAACCGTCTCAGGAGACGAGGGGCGTCGATATCGTCGTGTCACACCCACGTGGCTTCTGTCAAGGGATAGCCCAACCACAGTACGAGATATTCCACCCCTCCTCTCCTTTCCCGGGAGTCAAGGATGTCCTGTACCTCATATCGGTCCGTTGCTACGGGACCGGGTGCAGGCATGGGACGATAGTGCGTCACGGGCTTTAGCAAACTGCTGTGGAAGACTGGGTGTATTTTTCCCATGAACCGGGGAAGATTAAGGCGTACGGTCACGGGATTCACGATGTGGTCTATCCAGAACGGCCCGAGGTACTTCGGTGCTAGCTTTTTACTGGGTACCTGGAGTTTCACGTACTTGGTTGACAAGTACACTAGATCCCCCACCTTGAACGGTCTCTGCGCACCCCTTTTCTTGTCCGCCTGGACCTTGGCTGCTCGCCTTGTCTTGTCAAGGGCTTCCTTTACCCTACCCCACACTCCACTGACCTTGGCCATCCACTCCATGGGTGCATAGGGGATGGGGCTCCCGTCCTTGTATTCTGGCATGGGTACAAACTCCATGCCTGAGACTACTTGATAGGGCGTAAAGCCCGTGCTACTATGTACCGCGTTGTTGTATGCTACCTCAGCGAACACCAGCCAGTCTACCCAATCCACTTGCTGGTATGACACGTAGCTGCGGAGGTAACGCTCCACCGCTGCGTTGGCCCGTTCTGCGGCACCGTTCGTGCTCGGGTGGTAGGCCGTACTGAGTCCCTGGGAGGAACCTAGGAGGCGTAGAAAGTCGCGCCAGAACCGGGCCGTGAACTGTACACCCCGATCCGAGATGACACATGCGACAGGAACAGCCGTGCCAACCGCCGGGCTGAGGGTAACCCCTTACAAGGGACAAAGTGGGCCTGCTTGGAAAAAAGGTCCACCACAGTCCATATCACTGTGTATCCCCGACTGCTGGGCAGGTCCACAATGAAATCCATGGCTATGTCCTGCCATGGGTGGTGGGGTTCCGTTACGGTCTTCAACAGCCCTGGTGGTTTCCCAAGGGCAGGCTTTGCCGTGGCACATACAGGGCACCCCTTCACATACTCCTCTATATCCTTACGCATCTGGGGCCACCAGAATTGTCGCCTTGCCAGGTGCAGTGTTTTAAGAAAGCCGAAGCGCCCAGCCTTTGGCGTCGTGGCATCGGTGTATACCCGTTGGCGCAGTGGTGGTGGTATGTACAGTCGACCGCCATACCAGGCTAGACCCCCTCTCTCGGTTAACAACCCTTGGTTCTGTTGTAACCGTGGGTCCCCTTTCAACACCGTGCGTAGCTCCCCCTCGAACGTCAGCCCTTCCTGACTGGTAGCAGCTTTCACTCCGTCCTGCTGACCCAGGGGCATAATGGCCTGCACCACCTCCTCTCGCTTACTTTTATACTGAGGCAGTCTGGAGAGAGCGTCAGCCAGGAAGTTCTTGCCCCCTGGCATGTATTTGAGGAGGAAGTTGAACCGCCGGAAGTATTGCGCCCACCGAACATGTTTGGGCGACAGTCGTCTAGGGGTTTGCAATACTTTCAGGTTCTTGTGGTCAGTCCAGACTTCAAACTGCCGCTTAGCCCCATCAAGCAAGTGTCTCCAGGTCGACAAGGCCCATTTCACCGCGAAGGCCTCTTTCTCCCAGATGGCCCAGGCGCGCTCAGTGTCTGTCAGTTTTTTCGAAGTATAGGCACATGGCTGTAGCCCCCCCTGACGGTTACGCTGGAGCAGCACTGCACCGACCGCCACGTCGCTGGCATCTGCCTGTACAACAAAGGGTTGCTCCGGGTCCGGATGTAGGAGAACTGGTTCCGTCGCGAATAACGCCTTCAACTGCTCGAACGCTTTTTGGCAGTCTGTAGTCCAAGCCAGCGGTTGTCCTGGCCGGGATTTCGTGTTTGCCTTCTTGGTACGTAACAGACTGGTGAGGGGTAGCGCAACTTGTGCGAAAGAAGGAATGAACTGTCTGTAAAAGTTGGCAAACCCCAGGAAACTCTGAAGTTCACGCCGGGTCCCTGGCGCTTGCCACTCCAGTACACTTTGTACCTTCTTAGGGTCCATTTCCACCCCGTCTGCCGAGATCCGGAAAACCAGGTAGTCCAAACAAGCCTGATGAAACTCGCATTTGGACACCTTTACGTACAACTGGGCATCCAGTAGCTTCCGCAACACATCCCGCACCAGCTGCACATGGTCCTCAATAGTCTTGCTGTAAATCAAAATGTCATCAAGGTACACGAGTACCCCATGGTATAAATGTTCATGCAGCACCTCATTGATGAGCTGCATGAACACCGCAGGAGCTCCCTGTAACCCAAAGGGCATCACCTGAAATTGGTAACTGCCTAAGGGACAGTTGAACATGGTCTTCCACTCATCACCCTCCTTGATCCTGACCTGATAGTAGGCCTCTCGCAGATCCAACTTGGTAAAAATCCGGCCCTGGGCCAAGTGGGCTAACATATCCTTCATTAACGGAAGGGGGTACAAATGCTCCACACGTACAGCGTTGATACCCCAAAAATCGACACACAGTCGTAAACCACCATCCTTCTTCTCCTGGAACAATACGGGTGCAGCTATCCTAGAGCGGGCTGGCTGTATAAACCCCCGTGCCAGGTTTTTGTCTACATAACGTCTTAGTTCTTGCATTTCCTTGGGTGTCATGGGGTACATTCGGGGCTTTGGCAGTTTGGCTCCGGGTAATATCTCGATGGCACAATCGGTCTTCCAATGGGGCGGAAGGGTGTCACAATGCTGTTCACTAAACACCTCCGCCAGGTCCCGGTACTCAGCAGGGACCCCCGGCGGCAGTTGCTGTACTCTGGAGAGCCCAGCGGCATGGTCCGTTGTCCCCTCCTGTTCCTCGTCATCCCGACTCGGTGGTTGTGGCCCCTTGCCGATCCGCATGTGATGACAACCCCCACCCCACCAGATCGTTGGACCCCATTTGTCCAACCAGGCTAACCCAAGGATTAACGCCTCCGTTATATAGGGCAACACAATAAACCGTATGATCTCCCAGTGCTCTGCCATGTCCAACCAAACCGGCTTGGTAACCAGCGTGGCCAGGGCTCCCCCTAGTAATGATCCATCCACCTGCTCAAAACGGATGGGCTTCGCTAGACGATGGACCCTGATGTTCATCTCCTTCACCACTTGTGCACTAACTAGACACCTCGTGCATCCTGAATCTATCAGGGCCCCGTATGACCCCTTATGGCCGGTGGTCGGACTCGTAAGGGACACTGGGATGGTAAAGGGGTTAATCGGATGACTTACCATTGGGTCTTTCTCCGGACTTATGGAGCCGCTGTCTTCCACCACGTCGGGAACTGACAGCAACGCCTCCCCCGGATCCAGCTGTGAGGCGTCCCTCTCGGATTGTCGGAGCACCCTTGAGTGGTCTATGGGCCTTCTCGAGGCTGAACCTGGCTTTCCCCGGGCTGTTGGAGTGCCTGGACCCGCTGGAATAGGGCAGTCCGCCACCCGGTGTCCTGGCTTGTTGCATCTGAAGCATCTGAAAGCCACCTTGGCCGAGGCGGTGGGCGGTGGTGGAGCCCTGGGCAACTGTACCGGCCTGTCGCCCCTCCTTTGACTAGGGGTGTCGTCAGTGGCCCGCCGGATCTCCTGCAACCCGGCATCCAATTCGAGTACTACCCGAAACCAATCACTCAGTCTACAAGGTACCCCTCTCACGAGGCAGGCCTGGCGCAGCTCCTTATCCAACCCTTGGTGGAACTGGTGTACCAGGAGGCATTCCGGCCACAACCGCAACCACCCTGCCATTTTCTGGAACTCCTTAACATAGTCCCGGACAGGCCTACCCCTCTGCTGGAGTTCCATCACTTCTGCCTCTGCACGCAGCGTACAGGAGGGATCCTCAAACCGAGCCCTGAGTGCCTCCAGGAACAACCCGATGTCCCCCAACTCCCGGGCATGGTCGCTGAAGAGGTCCGCGGCCCAGGCTGCCGCCTCGCCTTGTAGAGCGGTGGTGATGGCTATAACCATTGCCCAGTTTGAAGAATACAGGGTTGTGTATAGATCGAGATGGTAGAAGACCTGGCCCAGAAACACCGCCTGTCTATCTGGATTGCCGTCAAACATTGCTGGAATGGGAGGTGGAGCCCACACCAGCCCTGGGGCCCACAGGCCTCCTGGGTGGCCACCCAGCTGCCCTCCGTCCCCCACCACTGGGCGGCGGCCGCTTGGATCCTGCACCCAAGGAGCTGAACGCCTGGAGGATTGCGTGCCTGCGGCACCGAGCACTGGAGCCGCGGGTCCTCCAGCGAGGACCTCCCGTTGGGACAACTGCTGGGTGGGATCCCCCCGGTCTGGCGCTGGCACCCCTGGATCTTGGCCTGTGCCAGATGGGAAGTCAAACCGTGGGCTGGCCAGGGGCACCCCACTGCCCATGGAGCGCCGATGACTGGGCGTGGCCACCAGGGCAGGGGGTGGACGGGAGTAGCTTGTCTCACCGAATCGATCCCGGAGGACATCCAGCGTGTACTGCCCTGGAGCCGTGGAGTAACTCCAGTCGTCGTCCTCATCGCTCCCAACACGCCTCTCCCGCCAACCGTGATAGGCTTCCTCCCTTCTGGGACCCCGTGTTCCGGCGAGTGTCGGGCGAGGCATGCCTGGTTCTGGTTCCCTCAGGCTAGGGGCCGCTGTGCCGCTGTGCTGCCTCTGCCCTTTGAGCGGCTCCTCTGTCACCAGCCCCGACTCCATTGGGTCCACCGAAGCGCCCCCCTCAATACCTTCTGCCATGCTGGCCAGCGGTTCCCAGATTGAAACGGGGTCCACAAGTTTGAGAGTGCTGTCATAATGTCAGACCGTCCTCCCGGTGAGTATCAATAAAGCGGCCCACACGCAGGTACGGTAGATGAAGATGTCTTTTATTGGTACAATACGCAACCAACTCGAAACAAAGGTGAAGACAGCACTGAGGGCCCATGGCCTCAGTGCTTTACATAGCAAGAAGGGAGTGGCTGCCTGACCAATCAGCTCCCACCCTGCCCCACCGCACCCACCAGTCCATAAGCGCCCCGCCCTCCAACAGCTGGAGGCCTGTTTCCTCACAGGCCTCACCCTCCAGGGCCATTAGCGCTCCACCCTCTTGCAGCTGGTAGCCCGTTCCCTCACGGGCTTCGCCCAACCGCGCCGTCAGTTGCACCGTCCCCCCACAGCTGCCTTCGCCACCCACCTACACCCCGCCACCCACCACCACCGCCTCGGCGCACCAACCGCGCATCTGCAGTCCGTTCAGCCCACCGGGCCTTTCCGGGCCTCACCGCCGTCGCTGGCTCCAGCGGTCCTGTCCTGGCAACGACGGGCCCGGCAGCCTTGCCGGGCGCACAGGACTGACGAGGCCGCTCCAGTAGCTCTGCCGGACGCACGGGCGTGACGTCAGCGCCACGCGACGGAGGTAACCGGCCGCATGGTCCGGGAGAGGAGGCCGGGCCGGTGAGTCCTTCCTAGGGCTGGTGGGCGGCGGCTTGGCGGGCGTAGCGGCGGTAGCAGCTTGGTGGGTGTAGCGGTGGCGGCAGCTGTTCGGCATGCGCCAATAGTCCAGCGGCCGAACATGCTGCCCCCCTTACCACAGGCCCCCCCTGCAAGGCAAGCATCATAGAGTTAGTGGGCGTACCAACTAGGTTCCCCCGTCCCGCCCCCTCGGCTTGGAAGGGTTTGAACGGTGGAACCGTCTGAGAAGACGAGGAGCGTCAATATCGTCGTGTCGCACTCACGTGGCCTCTGTCAAGGGATAGCGTAACCACAGGACGAGATATTCCACCCCTCCTCTCCTTTCCCGGGAGTCAAGGATTTCCTGTACCTCATATCGGTCTGTCGCTATGGGACCGGGTGCAGGCATGGGGCGGTGGTGTGTTACTGGCTTCAGCAAACTGCTGTGGAAGACTGGGTGTATTTTGCCCATGAACCGTGGGAGCTTAAGGCGTACGGTCACGGGATTTACGATGTGATCTATTCGGAACGGCCCTAGGTACTTCGGTGCTAACTTTTTACTGGGTACCTGGAGTTTTATGTACTTGGTCGACAAGTACACTAGATCCCCCACCTTGAACGGTCTCTGCACGCCCCTTTTCTTATCCGCCTGGACTTTGGCCGCCCGCCTTGTTTTTTCAAGGGCTTTCTTTACCCTACCCCACACTCCACTGACCTTGGCTATCCACTCCGTGGGTGAACAGGGGATGGTGCTCCTGTCTTTGTATTCTGGCATGGGCACAAACTCCATGCCTGATACTACCTGATAGGGCGTAAAGCCCGTGCTGCTATGCACCACGTTATTATATGCTACCTCAGCAAAAACCAACCAATCTACCCAATCCACTTGCTGGTATGACGCATAGCTGTGGAGGTAACGTTCCACCGCCGCATTGGCCCGTTCGGCGGCCCCATTCGTGCTCGGGTGATAGGCCGAACTGAGTCCCTGGGAGGAACCTAGGAGACGTAGAAAGCCACGCCAAAACCGGGCCGTGAACTGTACACCCCGATCAGAAATGACTGTTGTGATTCCGTGCCAGCCTGTGTTCCCAACAGCTGAGTCTGAGGAATCTGAGGAGGAGGAGGTGGAGGAGGCC